>PVJI01017386.1:0-35799 GCA_004026765.1 Micronycteris hirsuta
TCCCGGTCAGGGCACATGCTTGGGTTGCGGGCCAGATCCCCGGTGAGGGCCATGTCAGAGGCAACCATACATTGCTGTTTCTCTCCCTCTCTGTCTCCCTGCCTTCTCCTCTCTCTAAAAATAAATAAATAATAAAATCTTTAAAAAAAATTAAGTTTATTAATATTTTAAAAAGTGAACAGGCATATGAGAACATAATAGGGTGTTCGAAAAGGGATAATAAAAAGATTGCTAAGCAGGACTGAGGATGTGTTAGAAGTGGGCGTGAATTTTGTAGTGCTCCTGTAGGAAGTGTTTCAGGGAATAGTTGACAGCCTAGGACATAGAAGGGGGCCAAAGAATTCAATCATGGTCAAGTGAATGAAGGATTTTAATATTCTCCCCACGTTTCAGTTTCTTTCACTGATAACACTAGATAGAAAATATATGTTAACATGTTAAGCGTGGTGTTAGTCCCTGGGGACTGACAGCAAACTTGTTTGGGCAACATCGGTGCGTGGGACCAGCAGTATCAAGGTTAAAAAATAAATGTTGTAATTTTAATGAAGTTTTGCAATGGCTGCACCATTTTGCGCCTGTTTATACTCTTAACACCCATCAAGTAGTTGCCGGCCCACTGCCTGAACGGAAAGCACAGGAAAATCAGCTCTGTGCTTAACGTGTTAATTAAAATTATTTTATTTAAAAAAACACTAGATGAATTGGTGAAATGGGATGAGTTTGGTGATGAGAGACAATGTCAGTTATCATTAAGGCTAGCACATGCCAGTGTTTTAACAAACTACATCTCAGTAGGCTTTTACAAAGACATTACTTAATGCAAAGCACTAGTTTAGATTAGCTTATTGGCATTAAGTTGGTCAGCAAATATCTAATAGCTGTAATAATTAATTGAGTGATTATGTAATAAACATGGTTCTAAGCCCTATATACTATTAACAATCCTAACAGCAACCCTGAAGTAGGTCCTGTTATTTTGCCTACTTTGCAAGTGAAGAAACAAGACAGTTAATTTTTTCAAGGTCTCAGGAAAATGACAAGGTAGAGCATTCAAACTCTGTCAGTTCATATTCCAGAACCCATGAGTTTAACCACTACACCAGTGGTTCTTAAACCAAGGCTACACATTAGGATCATCTGGGGAGATTTTAAGACCAAATAGAGATCCCTAATCCCCATCCAAATCTAAATATTCAGAATACCTGAGGTTGGGACCAGACATAGGTGTTTTTTTAAGTGCCTCCGGTGATCAACTTCCCACAGGCCACCAGGGTTGAGAACCACTGCCCTACACAGGACTGCCTTTCTAAAAATGCTCTGCATTTAGCATTGCTCTGCGATTGCTTTCTTCTTGAAGCCATACCAAGAGGTGTATAGAATAGTTTCTATTCTTAAGGAATGTGGTTGGGGAGACTAGAATCTAAAAGGAAATGATAGTATTTAAGATAGCTTAAGTTAGGTACTATCTTGGATTTCATTCAAGGACTGGATCTTTAGATCTGGGCAGTGAGCAGAACAAGGGAGTACTGTTTAGTGAAAATGTGATCTAGGCTAGTCTCTATGTTAATTCAATACAAAATAATCCTGAGAGTTAACTATTCTGTTTTAGAAATGAGTAAATCAGCTCAGAAAGATTAGAGACCCCGTCTACAACCACACCACAAATCAGTGGTAGAAATGGTTTACAGCCACAGCCACAGCCACAGCCAAATGACTTTCCACCATTGCATTCTGGCTGAAGGGAGACAGGAGGATGTGGAACAAACTAGGCCTTCAAAGAAGGACAGTCATCCAAGAATGGATATAGAAGATGAAATTGGAAGTGGGAAGAATGTTGGACTGAACAGGGAAGTATATAAAAAGGGAATAGAAAAAGACATGGTTATAATGGTAGATTAGAGGCATGGTGAGTTGGGATTTTACTTTACACACCTTTTTTAAAAAAGAGTATTAGGTGATATATACAAATAATTTTTTCTATGTCAAATTTACAACATTTACAACAACATTTTTTCTATGTCAAATTTACAACATTAAACTAGGAAGGACATTTATGAGACCACTTATTCAATAAATAATCCAAATAAATATGAATATCTAGACAGTGTAGTATAGTAGGATTATAAAAGGATGGACCGAAGACATGGAGGATAATCGGCTGGATATGATACCACTGAAAGATAAATTGTGTTGTTTAAAAATAAAACAAGAATGGCTTCTTCTTCCTTCTAAATGAATGGACACAAACAACATCAGCATTCCTCTTGAGATCCTGTGGGAAAGCAAAGGGAAAGAGTCTTAGCCAGGCAGTTATTAATTCTCCCTTCTTTGGATATACACTGATGGGAAAGAAGGAGGTTGATATGTTCCAAAAGTGATGATCCTTTCTCATCAGAGTACTAGAGGGACCAGAACATCTAGGTTCTGTAGAAGCAGCTGAGGCCTGAGCGCATGTCCTGTTGTTTCCAGTGACCCCTGGGGGCCCACCACTTCCCACCTTCCTTTGGGGCCACTTGGAAGGGAATTAGACAAGAATTATACTGGCCCTGGCTGGTGTGGCTCAGTCAGTTGGAGTGTCATCCAGTACACTGAAAGGTTGCAGGTTTAATTCCTGGTCAGGGCACATACTTACATTGCAGGTTCAATCCTCAGTCAGAGAGCCTATGAGAGGCAACCAGTCAATGTTTTATTTTCTCTCTCTCCCCTCCCCTTCCTCCCTGTCTAAAAGCAATGAAAAAAATGTCCTTAGATGAGGATTTTTTAAAAAATTATACTGGAGGTCATCACACCCGAGATATGTCAACAAAGTATGTCATCAAGGCCAACAGGATAGAGCACTTCAAGCTAAATTAGCTTACCAATTACTTGAAAATTCCTAGCCAAAAAGTCATTCACATACAATAATAAAGGATTATTAAGATTATGAGTTAATATGTATAAAGTGCTTAGAACAGTGCCTGACACAGTAGTAAAAGCTGTGGTAGCACTGCCCATTATAATAATGACTAAATTTCAGACATAGTATGCTATATAAAAGTTGTGTCAACTAGCTTTAGCTACTTTAGGAACAGTGTGACAATCAGAGAAAGTCACAACGCTATCTATCAGGAAGGCCAAACATCATAGTCAAAGGAGGGGTTTTTAGGAGTTCACACTGAGACACTGGGGGTGAGATAAAAAGGGAGGGAAGACTTAAGGATGATGTAGAAACCTTGAGCCTGGTAAACTATAAATATACTATTTGCAAATATAGAAGGTGGCTTTAAGGTGTTGACTAAGAACCTGTAGGAAATTTTTGAGTTTTTCAAGAGTTTGTGTGCCCCAAACTGAAGCAAAATCTCAACAGACTGAGAAAAATGCTTCTCAGAATGCCAGTTTGCAGTTTCTTTTGCACAATTGGAATTAAGGAGGGAAGTTAGGAAGATTACAGAAAAGTAGGAGAAAGCAGGCACAGAAATCTTTATGGTTGGACTACATGAGAGTTAACAAGATTATGTCTCTTGATGGGATTACACATCTGAGGGATGAAAAAGAGGCATGAAATGCATCTTTTTGTGCAGATCTAGATGCACAAAAACAATGGACAGGGTGTACTTGCTTAAAGCAAAGGTAAACTTTTACTGGGAAAGTTATAGACCTGAGGTGTGACTGCCCACCATGACCTGCCCAATTGGGAATTTATGATCAGACCACCCTGTGAGGTTACTTTCAGTTAGATTTATCATAGAGCCCCTTTTTCATCCACAAATGGCAGAGATTGTAGGTCTAGAACAGGTAAAGGAATGCATAGAATTTTAACATAATTTGAGCTATAGTTCGTACATTATAAAATGTACCCATTTTAAGTGAATAATTCAATTATTTTAGTATTGTGCAACCATCATCATTCAATTTTAGAATATTTTCCTGTTCCCAAAAAGATCCCTTGTTCCTATCTTCAGTCATTCCTTGTTTTCACTCCCAGCCTGTTGTTTTGATTTTTTAAAAATAATGATTTAAAGTAATTTTTTCTTTTTCAGGATGGCATAGTAAATCCAACAATAAGAAAGGATTTGAAAACCGTACCCAAATTCTACTGTTGTCCAATTGAAGGATGCCCCAGAGGGCCTGACAGGCCATTCTCTCAGTTTTCTCTCGTAAAACAGGTATTTTGCTTATCTTAAGAATACTTCTCTGAGGATGAAATGCAAGTAGTATAAACCTAATGTGCATTCTAATTACCTACCAAACATAACTAGAGAATTGAGCAGAAAGTTGCTTGTTAGGACAGTCACCCAAGGGTCTCCCAATTGGAAAAGACGAGTAAGATGTACTGCAAGTGAAAGAGACATGGCTTGTTCTGGAGGGGAAGATGTCCAGAAGTGGATTCAGAGAGAAAGAGAAAACGATCACTTCAAAGAATGAGAAAATGTGTACATAATCTTGCTTGTGTGAATCTGTATGCTTCCAAGGTCAGACAAGTAAGGCACAAGGGAAATGTTCTCCCAAAGGTATAAGAAATTGCAGAATGCCACAAAAGAATAATTTCGGAATCAGCTATCTTAAAAGGAGGGAGGGGCATAGCAACTAGGGAAAGAGGTGATTCAGGACCTGAAGAGATTGGCAGCTGAAATACTTTGCTGGGGGTTTGCTGGAGGGAGGTCATATGAAAAATACTGCAGACACTTTTTATTCTGCCTGCAGCGCTTATTTGTAGATCATAACCTAAATGCTGGGTACCATGGATTGTTTCCACAACTGTCTCCCCGCTTTTCAGAAAGCAAAAGTGATAGGGAGAAGAGGCATATGAGAAACTGCAACTTACCTGCTTTTATATTCTTTTGATTTGGACTGCTATGTTTTATCATGTAGAATCATTGTATGTTGATAGCTTTTGAAATGTTTTGAGCATTTGCAGTTTTTCACTCTGATCCCTTTGTGTTCTTCTTAGCACTTTATGAAAATGCATGCCGAAAAGAAGCATAAATGTAGTAAGTGCAGCAATTCATATGGCACTGAATGGGACTTGAAAAGACACGCAGAGGACTGTGGCAAGACCTTCCAGTGCACATGTGGCTGTCCCTATGCCAGTAGAACTGCATTACAGTCCCACATCTACCGAACTGGCCATGAGATCCCTGCAGAGCACAGGTAAAGGGGAAGAAATGGTGACCCAAAAGTCAGTAGCCGTGAGAAGAGTTTCTAATGAAACTTCCTGGAAAGCCATTAGTGTAGGAAGAAAGGAGGAGTAATGGAGAAGAGATGTGACATGGAAGAAGGGAACTTTTGGAAATGGCAGCAGTATTAGCAAAGGATCCACGCCTACTTGACCCAGATCTTCTTCCTTCTTCTTTCTGCCAGCTTCTTTTGAGGGTCACTTATCATGAAACTGTACTTCATTTTAAAGGCCAAATTTATATTTGGAGTACTAGCTTCCTACTTTAGAAATAATAAAAGTTGCCTTATATAATCTGTTAGCTTCCTTATGCTTACAGATCTAGGTTGAGTTCTGGTATGTAGAGCTTTAACATCCAAAAGAAAGGTATGCTTCCTCCTTCCCTGTTTGCGTGTTTCTGGACATCTGCCTGCCATGGAGCAGACCCAGTTCTCAGCTGCAAAGGAAGGAATTTCTCTTCACTGGGTTGAATCTGACCCAATTTTACTCTGTCATTGTTTTCAGGGATCCACCTGGTAAGAAAAGGAAAATGGAAAACTGCCTGCACAGCCAGAAGTTGTCCAGTAAGACCACTGAATCACTGAGCAACCAACCCACCCCAAGATCAGACACTCAAGAATTAGAAACTTCAGAAATAAAGCTAGTCACTTCTTTTGAAGACTCTTGCAGCTCTAATGCCAGAAAGCAGACTCTTACAACAGCTCCAAGATATTCTCAGAAGTTGCTTTTACCAAAGCCCAGAGTAGCTTTGGTTAAACTACCTGTTATGCAGTTTTCTCCCGTGCCTGTCTTTGTGCCTACAGGTGACTCCTCGGCCCAGCCTGTGGTGTTAGGTGTCGATCATCAGGGCTCTGCACCAGGTGCTGTGCACTTACTGCCCTTGTCAATAGGAACCCTGATCCTTGGCCTTGATTCAGAGGCCTGCTCTCTTAAGGAGAGCCTCCCTCTTTCAAAAATTGTGAATCCTGTTGCTGTTGAGCCAATTAGTACAGGTGTTCAAGTGAACTTGGGTAAAAGTTTGTCTAATCCTTTACATGAACTAGGGAACGCATGTCAAAAGAACAGCATCTCTTCAATCAATGTTCAGACAGATCTGTCTTATGCCACACAACACTTTTTACCTTCTACTCAGTGGGTGAGCCCTGATTCCTCTGTATCGTCTTGTTCTCAAACTGATTTGACGTTTGGTTCTCAAGTTTCCCTACCCATTAGTGTTCATACACAAACGTTTTTGCCCAGTTCTAAGGTAACTTCATCTATAGCTGCTCAGACTGATGTGTTTTTAGATGCCTGTTTCCAGTCAGGTGGGATCTCCAGAGAAACTCAGACCAGTGGAATGCAAAGTCCAACAGATGACCGCGTACAAATGGACCAAGCTGTCATGTGTGGAGACATTTTTGAGAGTGTCCATCCATCATACAGTATTCCTACACACAACATTATAAGCAGCGGCTTAGTAGGAGAGACTGTAACTCATGGTTTGTTACCTCAGAACCACCCTAAGTCTTTAAATCAAGATATTGAGAAACCTGCACCAATTATAAACTTCAGTGCACAGAACAGTATGCTTCCTTCACAGAACATGACAGATAATCAGACCCAAACTATGGATTTATTAAGTGATTTAGAAAACATTTTGTCAAGTAATCTGCCTGGTCAGACACTGGACAATCGTAGTCTTCTGTCTGACACAAATACTGGACCTGACACCCAGCTCCCATCTGGCCCAACCCAGAATCCTGCAATTGATTTTGATATTGAAGAGTTCTTTTCGGCCTCAAATATCCAGACTCAAACTGAAGAGAGTGAGCTTAGCACCATGACCACAGAGCCAGTCTTAGAATCACTGGACATAGAAACCCAGACTGACTTCTTACTTGCAGATACTTCTGCCCAGCCCTACAGTTGTAGAGGAAACTCTAATTTCTTAGGCCTTGAAATGTTTGACACGCAGACACAGACAGACTTGAACTTCTTTTTAGATAGTAGCCCTCATCTGCCTCTGGGAAGCATTCTGAAACACTCCAGCTTTTCCATGAGTACTGATTCATCTGACACAGAGACCCAAACTGAAGGAATCTCCGCTGCTAAAAACATATCTGCTCTAGAAAGCAAGGTTCAGTTGAACAGTACAGAAACACAGACCATGCACTCTGGCTTTGAAACCCTGGGAAGCTTGTTCTTCACCAGCAATGAAACTCAAACAGCAATGGATGACTTTCTTCTTGCCGATTTGGCCTGGAACACGATGGAATCTCAGTTCAGCTCTGTAGAAACTCAGACTTGTGCAGAACCACATACAGTCTCCAACTTCTAAAAATGGAGTCCACGTGTGGGATGCATTTACAATTTCCTTCTGGATTTAGAAAATGAAGAGTGGAGAAACAGTATTAACTCTGTTGAATGTAGTTGATAGGCAGTTGCTTTGATTCTTTGAGGTTCTTTGCCTTTTGTACTTATAAACACAAAATTTGTGTATAAATGTGAGTGTATTATAAATTGAAGACGTTGATCTAAAAAGAATTGCATTGCGTTGCCTACATTTGCCCTTTCATTGCTAGCTAGTCTTTCCATACTTAAAAAGAAAAAAAAAGGAATTTCACACCTTCAAAACTCATCTAGTCATGTAGCTGAAGCCAAGCTTACCAGTTACTAGGGTACAGACTTTTCAAATCTCCACAATATTTTAGTCCAAGTGTTACTTACTTCAATTACACCTAAAATATTTTTGACAGTGCTTGTTAGAATTCCTGCTTCCTGACAGTAATACTTAAAGAAATCTAATGCTGTGCCATCAGATTTAAACGCCAGTGTTTAGATGGTTGGAGACTCATGCTCCCTGCAGCTTCGTCGGCTTTGACATCTTTTTCTGACTTGCAGACACAAAAGAAAACATCTGCCTTTAGCTTTTCAGGCAGTTTTCATGTAGTCTTTGCCATCCTTTCTCTACATGAACTATTGATAGCAATGTAAGTGTACAGTACTTTCCTCACAAGACTTGTGTTGTAAAATTACTGCTTAAAGTAGTAGCAACAAGCACTTAGTGTAAATAGCGATCCTTCTAGTCTAAATAACAGTCATTCCAATAGGTATTGGAATCATGCTCATTAGCTTATTCCAGAGTGTGCCCTACAAACATCACCACCTGTTCTCTACTATAGGCCAGGGTGGTGCTCCAGAGCTGTTTGTCTGACTACACGGGCTGATCTGAGTTTTGTCACTCTAAATTTTTTAAAAAATGGAAAAGGACATTTCCCACTAAATTTCAGTACATTGCATTAGCTTGAAAGGGAAGAGTGCAATCAAACAATTATTTTAAAGTGAATCTTCTTTTCATCCACCTCGCTTTTCCTTAAATAAGGAAAGACATTGGTCTAGCAAAGATATTATTTGTGCCTTGAGGATAGCAATTATAGAATAGATCCAGCTTCTGCATTTTGTTGCTTTATTTGTTTAGAAAGGGTAATTCCAGCCAGTCTTCAAAGAAAACTGAGGTGAAGACCTATTGCTTCAATAACCAAGAACATCTGTTTTGACATGGGAGCATGGTCAAGGATGCTTTGGGGATCTTTAGTAGATCCTGAATTCTTGATTGTTGGCCAACTTTCAGGCAAGTAAAAATCTGCAGCCTGTGGGTTTCTAACTTTACCAAAAGAAAAAAGTTCTACCTTGCATGGCACATGGTTGTGCCGCTAAAAGATAAATCCTCAAAACCTAAGGCGGGGACTAATAATTCATTAAATTGTGTTGCTAATTCCTATTTCATAGAATTATTGTTCATAATGGGTAAATAGCATATCCTGAGCAGATGAATTTGACCTGGTAGATAAAAGTTTGCTTTGGTCAAGTTGCCTATGAATATGGATTTCAAAACAAACATAAAGCCTTAACTTAGGATTTCATTATGTTTTTAGAATCATCACTGCCTTAATGTTCACACATCTATTTAAGTCCTCCTAGTAAAGGAGAAATGCATGTTTATGGCTTTTTGTACATATAAACGCAGTGGTCTATGGCTTTAATTTTTCTTTTGGTTTCTGTGAACAGTGTTTGTTAATCCAGCCAATAGAATTATTTACAGAAAATGGAGCATGTAATAGTTCTTTATGTACATGTAAGAACTGTTTCCCCCAAAACCTTAGTTACCTGAATTGTTCTAATATTATTTGTAAAAACTGAAAATCGTTGATTAAAGAGAAGAATTTTCCCTTTATTTGTGAGTTCTTCAACCTACTCATAATGGGACTTATGTTGTTGCCTTAATTTTTCACAAATTCTTCATCTTTTGAAAGTCAGATGATGAAATGTTTGTGCCTAGTTATTTGCATTATAGTTTTACCTTTGGTCATAAAAACATTTTAACAGTTTTCCTAACGGAAAATGAAAAGACACTCCAAAGTCTCTATTTTTGATGTAAAGTTTTTATTTTGATGGAAACTATACACCTTAGTATTTAAGTTTTTAGAAAATTTATTCAAAGAAAATTACTCCATGCATTCGCCAAATGTGACCACTTTATAATGGGTGACTTTTTGTAAATAATGTGGTTCTGGCTTAAAAGCAAAAAAAAAGAATATAAGTAGCTCTTTGTTCAGTCACTAATTTTTAGGAAAACCTAATCACTGCTTCTGATTCTCTTGACATAAAGCAAAAAATAAAGGTGGAAAATTTGTGTAGATTTACCTGTAAGATGCCATGTAAGGTTTGAAGCTACTTTTGATGGGAAGAAAATGTATCAGTGTCAATCTAGTTGTGAAATTGAGTTGTTTTATTTATAGTAGCAAATGACAGTAATTCTTTACATGCAGTCCTTTATGGCCTTAATTTTAGAATGTCTATTTTAAATCCAGTACAAAACTGCTCATCAAAACCTGCCATCTAGCCCTGGCCAGGTTGCTCAGTTAGTTGGAGTGTTATCGCATACACCACCAACAGGTTGCAGGTTCAATCCCTGGTCAGGGCTTGTATAGAAGGCAACCAATCTCCCTCTCTCTCTCTCTCTCTCTCTTTCCCCTCATCCCCCCAATTTCTCTGTCTCCAAAGTGAACAAATATATCCTCAGGTGAGGATAAAAAACAAAAACAAAAAAACCTGCCATCTAATACTGACTCCGAAGAGTTAGTTACTTTCTAGCATATTTAAATCAGTGCTTCTCAAACTTGTCCTCAGAAGGCTTCTGTAATTTGGGGGCATTTAGCGATGAAGCCTTTGAAGTCTCAAGTATTATGCAGTTGTATTTCCCTTGTATTTCACGAGATGTGTGTGTGTGTTCTCATCTGAAGTGTGTTAAAGTACCACAGATTAGATTTGACACCAGGAGAGGACATGTCGATCTTATATATATACTCCCAACATCTAAAACAATTTGGTAAGTGAATTTTTTTTTTAATGGCAGTGAGTATTCCATTTTTTTTAAAGATTTTTATTTATTTATTTTTATAGAGAGGGGAAGGGAGGGAGAAAGAGGGAGAGAAACAGCAATGTATGGTTGCCTCTCACATGGCCCTCACTGGGGACCTGGCCTGCAACCCAGGCATGTGCCCCGACTGGGAATCGAACCGGGACCCTTTGGTTCCCAGCCTGCGCTCAATCCACTGAGCTATACCAGCCAGGGCTGGTAAGTGAATTTTGATCCAGTTTCTTCAGCAAGCATTGGCTAGTATAATGTTCTTATGGCCAAGAAGATAGTCTGCTTCATACTATTGTTTTGCAATTTTACATCCGAAGGATATTCTATCATGTGAACTATATTTATTAGTAGATACACTGATTATTGTTTAAGAAGCAGGCTCAAGAGTAAATGGAGAGGATTCTCAGTCAGATTTCTCAAACATTAATAAATGTGGGTACTACATTTAAAAATATGCATGTTTGGCCCTGACTGGTGTTGCTCAGTGGGTTTGGTGTGGTCCCACAAACCAAAAAGTTGCCAGTTCAATTCCTGGTCAGGGCACATGCCTGGGTTGCAGGCCAGGCCCCGGATTTGGGATATGCGAGAGGCAACCAATCAATGTTTCGCACACAGATGTTTCTCTCCCTCTCTCCCTCTCTCCCTCCCATCCCCTCTCTCTAAAAATAAAATCTTTTTTAGAAAATATGTATATTTGGCCCTGGCTGGGTGCTCAGGTGGTTAGAGCGTCATCCCAATATGCCAAGGTTGTGGTTTCAATCCTTGGTTAGGGCACATATAAGAATCAACTAATGGCCCGGCTGGTATAGCTCTGTGGATTGAGCGTGGGCTGGGAACCAGAGGGTCCCAGTTCGATTCCCAGTTGGGGCACATGCCTGGGTTGCGGGCCAGGTCCCCAGTGAGGGCCATGTGAAAGGCAACCGTGCATTGCTCTTTCTCCCTCCCTTCTCTCTCTGAAAATAAATAAAATCTTTTAAAAAAAAATTTATTAAAAAAAATCAACTAATGAATGTATAAATAAGTGGGACATCAAATCAATCTCTCTCTAACAATCAATAAATAAAAATTTAAATTGAAAACTATGCATGTTTGAAAGGAGCAAGTGCTGAAGTGATGTGAATAAATGAAAGCATTTTCTATAATACTTGAACTGGAAGAGTACCAATATTCATTCAGCTCTTTGAACAAACAAAAAAACTGCAAGTTTTGTTTTGCGTTATTACTAAGAAGCACATTTGTAATCTTATTCTAAATCCACAAATTTTAAAATAGTGAAGTTTAGCTAGCATAGGAAAGACTATTGCCAAGGCCCTTCCATTAATTTTTGGAAATTTACTCCCAAGCAAGTTAGTATTACAGGACATAAGACTGGAAAAATAAACAACAAAATTAACACAAGTGATACTCTTTTTTCATTTATCAGATTGTTTCAGAAAATGAAAAAATTTTGAAACAATGTATCTCCATGACAACTTTGTCATTCTCAAAAGTACATATGTTACCTCAATGTGAACTGAGACTTTTTTTCATTTTCCTAAAGGAGTGAGCTTAGTAGCATGGTATGTGTCAAAAAGACCTGTTCCAAGCCTGGCATCTTCTTACTGCTTCTGCTTCTGCTTGCAGCTTTTTACTCTTTGCTTTCTGGTGACCCACTGCTTTTCACGTCCTGGGTGAAATATTTGATTCTATGATTGCATCTTAAACATGTTGCTGCTTAAGTCTGAATTCGAAACTGATCCCTCTCCTACTTTATCTTCTTTTTCCTGTGCTGTAACGAGAAATTTAGCGACTTCAGAAAATGTGGAGTTCACACCGCAGTAAAAATCTGGCAGAAGTCTGTCTATACATCTGAATTAACGTATCACAAAAGGATATTTAATCTTAAAATGTTCCTCAATAACTTTTCCTGAGTGAAAAAGTGAGCCTTCAAAACTTAAGATTTTATATTACACTTGAGAAACCAACTGAACTTTGGCAAACTATGCTTTAGGAATTACTTATTCTATATTGTCTTATTTTAACTCATGATAATAATATTTATTTAGCTATATTTGAGAGTCTAGTACTGTCAATGAACTGTAAACTTGTATCAATTTTTTTTCTTTTTCACCTTTTTTTGGTAAGATGTGGTATATTTTTAAACCACTTAAATCACTATTCTCTAATGAGACATGTGCCTAAGTAGTAAGTCTTCAGATTTATAGTTCTCTAAATAACCCTGGCCGACATGGCTAAGTAGATTGGGCACCAGCATGTGAACCAAAGGGTCACCAGTTTGATTCCCAGTCAGGGCACATGCCTGGGTTGCATGGAAGAGGCAACTGATTGATCTGTTTCTCCCTGCCTTCCTCTCTAAAAATAAATAAAGTCTTTTTAAAAAATAATATAGCCCTGATTGATGTGGCTCAGCTGGCCTGCAAACCAAAATGTCACTGGTTTGATTTCTTGTCAGGGCACATGCCTGGGTTGTGGACCAGGTCCCCATTTGGAGGTGAACAAGAGGCAACCAATTGATGTTTATCTCCCTTTCTTTCTCTCTCCCTTTTCCTCTCTCTGAAAATAAGTGAATCAAGTATTTAACAAAAAATGAAAATTAAAAATTAAATCAAAAAATATATACAAAGTTCTCTAAATAGCCCTGGCTGGTGTGGCTCACTGGATTGAGTGCCAGCCTCTGAACTGAGAGATCGCCAGTTCGATTCCCAGTTAGGGCACATGCCTGGATTGCAGGCCAGGTCGCCAGTTAGGCATGTGTGAGAGGCAACTGACTGATGTTTCTGTCCCTTCTCTTTCTCCCCTTCTTGCCCTTTCTCTAAAAGTAAATAAGCAAAATCTTTTTGTAAAAAAAAGTTCTCTAAATAACTTCTATATAATGTATCTTTCTGACATTCTATTTTTCTGAAATTACATTAGAAAAATTAATCAAGAGGATTTGGATGACTAGCCACAGAAACTAAGCCTTCACAAGGACCAGTGGTATTTATCCCAAATTAAATGTTTTATTCAGAAATTACTAGTTTTCTTCAGAGCAACCTGCAGATTAAAACAAATGAAATTACTAACAGTTCTTTCACATTTAGAGGCTTGGTTAATAGTCATAGCCCTCCTGTGGTGCTGAAAATAAAACTAGTTTATAGTATGTTTTCAAGTTCGCTGTTATAAGTGTTAATAAGTAGATAAATTGTCTCATTTTAACAGATACACAAGGCCTGTAGTTTGAATTAAATTGGAGAAAAAGTCATTTTAATATGTGTGAAATATTGATTTGTCAAAAGAAATGTCTGTAGTTTGAACTAAAAAGAAGAAAAAGTCATTTTCATATGTATTTGTGAAGTATCAATTTGGCAGTAGTAAATAAGGTATGTCATATATAGTTGGCTGCCTCTTAATATTTACAATGATTTAGCACAGTGTATGTGAAGAGTATTGCTTAAAACAGTAGATTTCCTAATAATGGCATTAAATGTAAATACATTAACATGTTAGAATTTTCTTGAACACCTTGCCAAAACAGTAATGTTCATTCTTCAAGGGATAAGTGAATGCCAACCGCTCTTCCTAGTGCTGGCTAAATATGCACTACTGCCACTATAAGAGAGATTCTCTCAGAGAAGAGCAGGCGGGTTGTCACTTCCCTCTGGAGAGGACTGAGGCAGGTGACACCAGAAGACCCTGGAGGACCAGGTCAAAACTGAGAGCACCATAGGGCTTTACATCCAGAGTACCCATGCTTTCCAGGATGAAACAAGCAGATCTCCCACATCTCCCTCACCTCTGTGGCAAGGTTTCTGCTTGCTCTGTAAGCAAAGCTGTCAGAGAAGCTGCAAACAAAGGCATTAGTTTCTAGAATTACTAATTCCCAGCAGTGGTTCTCAACTGGATCAGTTTTGCCCTCGTGGGGTTACTATTGGCATCTAGTGTGGAGAGACCAGGAACATTGCTAAACGTCCCACTATGCACAAAAGAGCCTCCACCACAAAGAATTACCCAGCCCCAAATGACAACAGTTCCAAGGCTGAAAAGCCCTACCCTCGAGGTAAGCCGGTTGCACACGCGGAACTTTAGGTGTGTGGTAGGTGCGATATCAAGCTGGGCTGTTGGATTCTTTAAGTATGTATGTTTTTTTTAAAGTATTGGGTTGGCCAAAAACTTCATTTGGTTTTTTCTGTAAGATGGTTTTAGTAGAGCTGAGTTGTCCTTAACTTTATTCAAAACAATTTTGTCAGATTGTATTGTGACAGCTGTCCTATCAGTGTGCACTTAAAAAACTTACCAAAATTGGTATATTTTTGTGTAGCCACTTTAATATTGAAGATGAGAGAAAATATACAACATTTTTAGCATATTATGCTTTATTTTGAGAAAGGCAAAAATGCAGCTGTAATGCAAAAAAGTATTTGTGCAGCGTATGGAGAAGGTGCCATGACTGATTGAATGTGTCAAAAGTGGTCTGTGAAGTTTCGTGCTGGAGATTTCTCGCTGGATGATGCTCCTCGGTCGGGTAGACCAGTTGAAGTTGACAGTGGTCAAAAGTCAAATCAAGCCATTAATTGAGAACAATCAATGTTATATATGCGAGGGATAGCCAACATACTCAAAATATGCAATCAGCCCTGGCTGGTGTAGCTCAGTGGATTGAGTGTGGGCTGGGAACCCAAGGGTCCTGGTTCGATTCCCAGTCAGGGCACATGCCTGGGTTGTATGTAGACCAGGTCCCCAGTGAGGGCCACGTGAGAGGCAGCCACACATTGCTGTTTCTCTCCTTCTCTTTCTCCCTCCCTTCCCCTCTCTCTAAAAATAAATAAAATCTTTAAAAAAAATGCAATCAGTAAAGTTATTGGTGAAAATGAAAACTGTATTTTTTATTTTATGAAAAAACTAAACAGACTTTTTGGCCAACCCAATATATGTTAGTAGAGAAGGTTTACATAAAAAACCGTACATAAACCCTCATAGTCTTACATAAAATTTTTTTTTAATCTCTAGGATGTTTACTATCAGCAACTTTTGAAGTGTACACATTGAAATTCACTTAGATTTTTTTTTTAATTTCACATTACAAAGATCAGGATCCAGAGCAAATACAATCACAAATCTGTGACAGAGAGAACTATTCGCCACTTTGAATCTCTAGTACTGTTTGCAGGCAAGTTAACTATGCTAAAATGACAGAAATAGAAAGGACCTTAGGTATCAATCCCTTCATTTCATAGGGCAAAGACAGCAAAGCCCAGTTGCAAAGCTGGGGTACTAAAAAAAAAGTAAGTCTCCTAATGCCTCATTCTCAGCTCCTAGAAAAAACAGGAAGATGGATCTATTTTTACTTATTGCCTGGACACTGGAATTACCTAAGACAAGAAGATATACAACAGCTTTGATCTCGGAGATTGAACTTGAAAAGTAAATTTTTTCTGTAATACCTCAGCAAATGGCACAAAAATCAGTACAAGAAACATGGTATTACTCTACACAGTGGTGGGGTTTACACTGGTGCAGTGAAAATCCAGGCAAAACCAAATGAGGAAAAGGACCAGGGAATGAAGATGGCCCATAGATTGGTTAACAGGGTTCTAAGCAAAGAGCCTTAGTCAACAAGTTGCAAAGCCGAGTTTGGAGGGCTATTAAAGAATGACGACCCGCCCCGGCTTGTGTGGCTAAATGGATTGAGCGCCAGCCTGCAAACCCAAAGGTCACAGTTTCGATACCTGATCAGGGCATGTGCCTGGGTCCCAGGCCAGGACCCCAGGTGGGGGCGTGTGAGAGGCAACCAGTCGATGTTTTCTCTCCCTCTCTCCCTCCCTTCTTCTCTCTAAAAATAAAAAAAATAAAATAAAATCTAAAAATAAATGTAAAGACCTATCAATCTCTAAATAACTCACCATAGCCATAGGATTTCTATACAGTTTTGAAGTCAGTTTATTCATTAAGGGGAAATAAATGATCCAGCTGTTTATATTTTATCTGATCAATACACTCAGGAAAACCATAAATTTCTGTTGGCATTTTACATACATTACCTCATCATCCTCACCACATCCTGTGTCTGAAGCTGTTCCCATCTTACAGGAAGGAATGATGTTCTCCAGCCTTCCTTCCTGCCTTATGTAGTATTTTCCACCCAGCGCTCCAACTGTGCCCCTCCTGGAGGACATATCAGAGCCTCCAGATGCCAGGCCCCAGACCTTACCCTGGCCTGACTAAACTCAACCTCGCTGTTGATTGGATTCTCTCTGAGTTACAGAAGAAACTGATCCCCGATGCACATGCATATGCTCAGGATAAAAAGAGAGAGTGCCCAAAAGGAGGTGTGAACTCCTAGAAAGACCAACACCTTGAAAACCAGAGGAATCATTGTATCGTGTGACTGGCTAGAAGAACTCAGGGCGGAGTTTAGCCCTGGCAGCAAGAGCCTGACAATGAGTCTCTCGTGGCTCCTGTCAGTGGAGCAGAGCGACAGCAGAAAAGTGGTACCGGCAATCGCCCTGGCCTGCCCTCTCTCACAGCCCCAGGCACCCTTCTGGTTCTTTCCTTGCCACCTTGCTTCTCAGGAGCCCCTAAACTACAGTACCAAGTGGATGCAAGTCCAGACGCCCCAAAAGCTCCAGATGTGAGGCTCCAGCAGTACAGTCTGGCCTGCTTGGCTGGCTGGGGATTCTGCGGTCTCTCTGGACTGAGGCTCCTACACTTAGACGGGGAGACTGAAAACAAATTCGATTCTGGGTTCAAATTACTTTATAGCATGATCTTTGAAGTACAAGTAAATTTCATAATAGGGCAAAGTACAGAATAAAAAAGAATAAAACTAAAATTAGGGAAAGTCTCCATGAGTAGCCAAAGTCCTATGTATTTGTCCAAATGTATATAGCCAGATCTAGAATCAGAATAGATTTAAAGTCTCCCCCTTGCCCTTCAAACATGCCACCCCCTCGTCTCTCAGGTAGACATTCTGTCAGTCCAAGGTTTCCTGCCCCTCGGGCCCCTCCCTTGCCTCACCTAGACTCTCAGCAGCATCCCCAGGCCTCACCCAGCCTCACCCAGTAGGTGACCTCAGGCCCTGTGACAGATGCTCCCACAATTCCACTTTGTGATTTTTAAGTTTTCAAGATGACATCCAAAAACAATAGAATGAGGGATGAAGCACAGGACTCTCCATGCCTGGTTTGGAAAGGACTAGAGGAATCAAACCTAATCAACCATCACCTTGAGGGAGGAAGAAGGCTGCTCACCTGTGTTACAACATGCCTGACACCTTAAAACAGCAAGATTTACCCTGTGAGTTCCCTTAGTGACCTAGATCCCTAGTGGGGACTGCATTCTAGCAAACATTTAGCCTTTATCTGGACTTGGACATCAAAGACCAGTTTGGGCATCCCAATTTAATCTGAATGGAAATTGGGACAAGGCTTAAAGTGACTTTGTCCACAGAGAAACTAAACATGGGCTAATGCCAATAGGATCCCAAAGGGACTTCATCAGGTACTTGGATAATTACCTAACTAAGAGATAACGACAGAATATTCTTATGTATTCACAGAAAAATGTTCTACTCAGTATTTTGTTGGCCAAATTATTTGCTCAAAAAGAATGATACCATGAATCTTTAGTAAATTGGACCATTTCTTTGCTCAGACTGACCTTCATCTTAATTCTAAATCATTGCTTTATGTTTACCCCCAAATTGGTAGACTTTACAACCCCATCTCAACAAAAGAGTTTTTCATAAGAAAGAAATATTTGGTTGTAACTTACATCAGTGTTTTCAAACTGTCCCAAGATATCAAAAGCACATCTGGGCTGACTAGGTGGGGCTCCAACCCTCACTCATGCTGGTCCATATTCTTCCTTCCCAATCAAATACTTTTGATTGTTTCACATATTGGGCTTATTATTCTGCTGCTTGTAAAAGGGGGCTTGAAAACCCACGGACGTAGGTGAGCAGGCCGCCATTCCTGGGGTGTCCTCAAACACACCAGGTCCCACAACCCTGCTGTCCAGAAACAGTGGGAAATCAGGGCCTTTTCTTAGGGATGGAAACCAGATAGTTCATTCATGGAAGAAGGGATGACAAGAACCTAAAAACTGCTTCTAGACTGTAAAGGAGTATCCACCCAAAGTAGGCAAAAATATACCTTTTAACGATTGCTGTCCTGTAATCATCCCTGCATTCCCAGTGTTTCAGAAAAACAAACCAACAAAACAAACAACCTCAACTAAAGAGCAATTACGGAAAGCAGATGTTTACAAATAGTCATCATTTAGGGGATGGAAACTCCAGAGTTCAAGTACAACCCACCTTAAGCAAATTCAAACAGTAATTACAGAGCAGCTAGATGGTTATTCACATTACAAAGTTTTTTCTCAGAGCATTTCTCTGCTCACTTGGCATTTAAAATATAACTCATTTACAAACAATGTTTAATTTATATACAACTCCAGGAAACATGCATTGGAGTAAAATGAAGATGGGGGGAAGGGAGAAAGTAACCACCACACTCTGAAAGTGTCTATCTGGGGTTGTCGAGTTCCAAAATATTAGATGCAAAGTGAGGCTGGAGGAAGTATGTGGGGTGACAATAATCACAGTATTCTTTTTTCAAATAACTATTTTAAGCTCCTTTCCAAGATGGATTTTGTGGAACTGTGGCTAAAACTTCTCAGACACAGAGATTAGCACTAGGCTACAATAAAGGACATGTCACTTTGAATACATAGGATACAGTAAGTATGGTAAACCCATGGATTTATGTCACTTTGGACACATAGTACCAATGGATAGGGTGCACCTATGGATATAAGAATATGTCATCTGGAACACAAGGATATCCATTTAGACACAGACTGGAGTTTTCTATTAAAGCAATGTTTCAGATCTTTGTTGCAAGAGAAAATGAGGCAACAGACAGATATCTGCCTGGTTTATCAGGAAATAACTTTGTCCAAACAAGCTCAGTACACTTAGCTTAAGGCCCTGGAGCAGGGCAAAAAGAACCCTTTCCAGTGGGCTCGAGAGTGCACGGGGGCATCACTGAGAGAGGCCCTTTTCAGATTCCCCACCATCCACTTGGCTCCCAATGGGAGAGGAGCTGTAAGGTGGGTGGAGGCTGAGACTGGCATTACCAGTTTGCATTTTGTAAATGACTGAGCAACTGAAGCAGGTAACACATAAATATGGGTGTTTTGAGAATAAATCAAAACCCATAGAATGAGTTTATTTCCTCTGGTTCTACTACAAAAAAAGGACAAAGAGGGGGAGGAAAGAAGGGAAAAAAAGGATGAGAACAGAGAAGGGGAGGGGAGATGAGGGAAAGGAAGAAAAGAGAATGGAGTGGGGGCAGAAGAGAAAGAGAGGATGAATGGGTTTCAAAGGTGCTTATGCCCAGGGAATTATATTGTAGCAATTCAGAGGAGTCTGTGAGTGGACACAGGAATGACAACTCTGCTCACTGTGAGAGATGGCAAGAGAGGTCTTGGGAATACATTGGTCTCCAGTGTTTGGTGCCTGTTTTCCTGTTTGGCCTCCTTGGGAATGCACTTTTGAGTGTTCAGGGGAGGTCTCTGCTCCCTGGCTTTGAATTTGGCTTTGTAGTTTTGCACTCCCTGTCTCTGCAAAAGCTGCATGGTGGTGAGACAGCGAACACTGTTGCCATGGGGAGGGCACAGCAGGTTTTTCTCAGGCAGGATGGACCAGTGCAGGCAGCCCCTTTCCAGATTGGCCACTAAGGACGTCCCGACCACTGCGGGAGGAAAAGGCTGCGTGCAGTTGACCTTAAGGTGCTTGGCCAGCTCAGTGGGTCTCTTTCCACCTTTCCTGTCAACTGTTTTCAATTCACATGCACAAGCCACACACTCATCCTTTTCCACACGCAGCACCTTCTCTTCTGGCTGCAAGTGAAAGTTCTTACTCTTCTTACCCAGAACACCCAAGCCAGTTGAGGCTGAACCCTTCAGAGGAGGCAGAATTAAAAGGGCCTTGGAAGTCCATGAGTCTGAGATAGAATGACCCCGGTCGGCGCCTGCGCTGGGGCCCTTGGCCCTAACAGTCTCTGGCGTGGCCCACTTTTCCATGCACCAAATAAACTCTTTTATTTGTAGATTTTTTCTCTCTCCCTGATTGCAGGAGGGAAAACACATCTTGCCACTCTCCTTGAAGGCAGTGGTGGGGTCTTTGAGCTCCTGGCTCTGAGTCTGGGAGGCTCTGCCTTGACCCCTCTCTGGGCCTGCCTCAGCCGGAGCCCCGGACTCCAACTTCTCGGCCTCAGACTGAGGCCTGGTCTCAGGGATGCCTTGGGAGAGACTGACACAGAGTAAGCAGCTGCTGGCACTTTCTCCCACCTTCACCTTTCTAAGCTTCTTCCTGGGCCAGATGCAGGCATTTGGAGAAATCCTTCCCCAGCCTTGAACCTGCAAATAAAAGCAGTGTGTTAATCTCAGCTGACCTGTCCAAATTCTAGCCACCCCAATTTGGGCCGCATCCCCATTTTGGCCATCTTATTTGAACTGATATTTTAAATACCTATTGTAGCCTCATACTAAGCAATAGTATTTTAAAATCTGAAATACTAGCAACAGGATTTGTAAAATACTACGCAATTGTATCTATAAATGGCCACCTTGATGTGCTATGTTTTTCAGATGTACATTAAAATAAATTTGGAACTATTACCATATTTTTCGGACTCTAAGACACAATTTCCCCCCAAATTTGGGAGGAAAATGGGGGTGTGTCTTATAGTCCGAATGTTCTGTTTACATTTACATTGCTGAAATATTATGTTATTTACGTTATTAAATATTTTACCGCATTTTTTGCTTCAAAAATTTTTTTCCTATTTTCCTCCTCTAAAACCTAGGTGCATCTTATAGTCTGAAAAATACGGTAAATAACAGTAATTTCAAAACTATTTGTCCTTGTCCCCTGTACCAGGCTTTGCTGTACTTCCAGGCTGGTTTTATCACACCCAGGGAGACTGCTACATGGAGGGGCTAGAGGGAGAGAGGATCAGCAAAGGTAGGTCTACGCCAACAGCCCTTAGATGTATATTTCCAAGTAGTTACCTTCGATAGTAAATGGAACCTTCTCAACTTAGAAAGTTTTAAAATCTTAAACAGGACAGCCTATAGCCCTGACTTACCAGACCCGGGAGGATGTTTGGAAGGTCATAAATGCCTAAGGTGGCGGTGGGGTGACACAGTAGAGAGAGTACTAGAGAAGTGCTATTGAGGACATGATTCTTTCAACTGCCAAGTGGACCTGGGTGAACCACTGGGTGAACCACTGGGCCTTGTCTTGGCCTCAGTTTCCACATTTATAAAATAAACGAAGTAGGTTGCGGTTTCTCCACCTTGGCACTACCAATATTTGGGACTTGTTACGGACTGTGTTTGTGTCCCTCCAAAATTCCTAGGCTGAAGCCCTATTCCCCAGTGTGATGTGGTATTTGGAGGTCGGGCATTTGCGGAGTTAGAGGAGGTCAAGAGAGCAGGGCCCTCATGGTGGGATCAGTGTCCTTATAAGAAAAGGAGGAGTCAAGGGATCTCTTCCTCTCTCTCTCTCTCTCTCTGCTTGTACACCACAAAGAAGGCCACGTGAGGGCACAATCAGGAAGAAGACCCTCACCAAGAACCCAACCATGCTGGTGCTAGCACCCTGATCTTGGACTTCCACCCTCTAGAACTGTGAGAAATAACTATCCGTTGCTTAAGCCACCCTGTGTACGGTATTCTGTCACAGCAGCCTGAACTGTGATAGGACAGGAGTATTCCTAGTGGCGGGTGCTGTCCTGGACGTCGCAGGATGTGGAGCAGCATTCCTGGCCTCAACCCATTGGATGCCGGTAGCACCTCCTCCCCCTCATCCCCTGTTGTGACATTGCCAAGTGTCACCTGAGAAACTTTAGATTAAATTTCCTTATAGTTCTAAATTTAGGATTCTATTCTTGACTCTAAGGACAATTTAAGTTAAACAGGATTCTGAATAGAACCACAGGACAGAAATCTCAGGTTTCTTGGGTAGTTTAGTACAGTAGTTAAGGAACTAAGGTTCCAGAGTCCAGAAGACCCTGGCCCTTGGCCCTTGGCAGGGTGATCTTCAGTGCATTATTTTACCCTCTCGGTGCCTCAGTAGCCTTGTCCAAAAAGTGTGGCTGTTCATAATACCTGCCACACAGGACTACTGTGAGGTTGAATGAAGTATTGTACGTGAAGCATTTGGTACTGTGCTTGCCGATACCAAGTGGCCATAAATACTCACTAAGAAGTACTGCTGTCCTCATCATTCATATTTTACTTGTGTTCCAAAGGTCTCTGTATTTCATTGTTTACACATTTTTTGGTAATAGTAACTATTTTTGAAAAAAGTAAAAAGGCTTATATCAAAACACTGATGTGCAAGAGACGCAACTCAAGAAGATACTCACTGCTTCTTCCCATCCAGTTCCAATAACAAATTTGCAGGCTTTTTCATCTTGTTCAAGTGTAATATCACTGATGTTGAGAAGACAACAAACATGCTTCTTTTCCCTTCTTCCATCTGGACAAGTATAGCTTAATTCAGTTTCTTCTGTGCTTTGAATTTTGTTATTTTCACTATTTTCTATCTCAGTCTCATTTTTCTGACAGAGCTCCATTACTGTTATTACTCTGATGGTTGTTTAAAGTTTTTAACATCTTCTTCCTGTAGTTTGAAATGTGGACTGAACTCAGTTTTCTAATACTGACTTAAAAAAAAAGAATAACTTGGGTGAAATATCTTTAACACATTTAGGAATAAACTCAGAAGAAATATTACAAAACCATCTATTGCCAACTATTGACATTATAAAAGATAAGTCTGATTTTAATTAAAGACTAATGGATATGATTAAAGACCAAAGTTGGAAGTGATGAAAAGAGGAGAGGAAGATGTTAACTCAGGCTCTATCCCTCATGATGGAGCACAGACTGCAGTAAGCAATGTAGGTTTAAGCATCCCTACCCTCCACTCCAAAAATGTCCAAATGATATTGTGCTAATAACAAAAGAACTGCAGCAGACGTGTGTGATTTAAGTACCCCACCCTCTTCTTTCCCTCCCAACTCTGGTTATCAGCCTGGGGATCCTTAGGCTTCTGAGGAAACTGGTAGACCATATGGTCTAAGCTCAGTCAATTGGTTCACCCTAATCCACCGTATATGACTGGTGTCCTTATTAAAGGGGAAATTTGGACACAAACATGCATAGAGGGGAGATGATGTGAAAAGCCACAGAGAAAATATGTCCATATATAAGCAAAGGCAAGAAGCCTGGAACAGACCCTTCCCTCACCATCCTCAGAGGGAACCAACCCTGGTGACACCTTGATTTTGGACATCGAGCTTCTGGAATTGTGAGATGATAGATTTCTGTTGTTTAAGCCACCCAATCTGTGGTCCTTTGTAGCCCTAGGAAACTAAAAGGATGGTGACAGTAGTGGTGGTGGTGATGGTGATGATGATAGAAACTATTATATCTATTCTTAATGGATGCTTTTCCAAGTTGAAAAATGGGACTTGGCATTTATAATCCAGCCAAAGTTATTTGTTATCAGTACTTTTTTATAAAGCTCCTCAGATGATTCCAAAGTGCAGCTAAGTTTGAGAACCAGGTAATTACAGCATTAAATTACTTAATTTACTCATTTATAAGTACTTTACTCATTTAATGGGGTGTCATGGGAACTATAGTGACTCCTTATGACTGAAAACTAAGAACCACCTCTGAGTCAGTAAGCACAGTATTCTTAGTCAAATGGTCAGACTCCTACATACCAGATTGCTCGGTGCTCCTTTAGAACCCTGGTACTCTTCAAACCAGACTGATCAAGATGCGCCACAACTGAAACAGAATATTGGCGGTCTTTTCCTAATGAGAAAAAAATTCAGTTAGTGGGAAGCATAGTCTTAATTTTAAGTTTTCCTCCTATAAATATGACTTTAAGATTTATTGCCTTCTAGCTCTTCTTGTCTTCTATCTCGTGTAAGAGATGACAAATAGAAATGTATAAGAAGCAACCAAAGATCAACTAAAAGAGTAGATATGTGATTTACAAATTATATTGTTTTACTTCTCCGTTGGAATGCAGAAATCTGCACTGATTTCAATACTCATATTTTCTGAGGGTAAAATTGGGCCTACTTTACAGATTTGAAGTAAATCAAGAGTTCATGCTGTTCCAGTTCTTGACACCCAGCAAGCTTTACAACCTACGTAATTCTGTATGAGAATCACTGGTATGAAGCATAAATCAAAGGCCTTATAAATGTTTTCCAAGAAAATCACATTAAGAAAACACAAATATCACAGTGAAAATGCTACCATGGGAAAATGCATTTGCAGACTTAACTAGAAAATCAGATTGGGAGTAAAAAGCAGGAAGGCACACAGATGCAGTCCCAAAGGTCTCAGACTCTGTGACATACGCTACTGAAGTGACTCAAACCAAGGAAGAAAATGTTGACTGAGGTCCAAGCCCCCAAAGCACATGCTTGGATAAACAAAAATAAACCCAAAGAAAAACTGATCAAGGAACTTAAGAAATTCAGAAATGAAATAAAGAAGATGAACGAGAGTCTGTAACACAGAGCCTACAGAAATTCACTACGATCCAGAGAATATCTTTTCTGGTAGCATTTAAGGGCAGAAATGGAAAGGAAATGCTCAGCAAAAACAGCTGTAACATTGTTTACTTTATTTTACCAATTAAACATAAGCTATTTTGATTTGCTTCAAAACAGTCCTACAGGTAGTGTGGCGGGGGGAGGGAGCATGTGGTGGCTGTGGCTAGATGAAGTGAAAGTGGCCTTAAACTCTGTTTGTTGTAGATGGGTATGAGGACGTGGAGGTTAACTGTACTCTTCTCTCTCCTTTTATGTAAGAGTGAAGTTGCCCATAATAGGAAAAATTTTAAGCCACTACATTATCGGAGTGGTTCAAGGAATGAAATACAGAATAATGGTGGGAGTGAGTATCGGAGTGGTTCAAGGAATGAAATACAGAATAATGGTGGGAGTGAGCATGGGATAAATTTTGATCTTAAGCTAACTGAAATAAATGTAACAAAGATAAAACAGTTTGTATAGTTTTAAGTTGGATTAAAGAACGAGGACTTACTAAAAAGGAAGAGATGTATCACAGAGGTATAACAATCAGAGAATAGAGTTTATGAAGGTGATTTAGAGAAACTCCATAAATAATTGTCCACTTACTCTTAAGTCAAAGTAATAAGGCCTTCTTATTATACTTACTGAACTGCAAAATAATGGGTTGGAAATTCAGAAAAAATTGACTTGACCTTTTGGATCTCTGACACTGTGTTATGATCATGCAGTTTGCTTATGAACCGAGAAGTACAGACACTACCAAATGCCTCTTGCTTATACATCTGGCAATACCAATGTAGCTTTCATTAATTGCATGTTGAAATTCTAATATTCTGGATAATGTAATTATGTAAAATGTATTAAAATTGGTTGTACCTGTTTTTTCTTTTTAAAATATGACTAATAAAAAATTTTTATTATATTAAAAAATGTAGCTTTAATGCTCAAACTAATCAGTAATTTAGAATACAAAGTCTCCTCCTCCTGAAATACACAAAGACTTCTATGAAGCTACAGAGGGCCAATGGCAAAGGCACATCAATGTTACAAGAGTCCAGGAAAAGGACACATTATCTGTTGCTATGTTCATAGATGTGTTATATAAAAGTTAAAATGAAGCCCTGGCTGGTGTAGCTCAGTGGATTGAGCGCGGGCTGGGAACCAGAGGGTCCCGGTTCGATTCCCAGTCAGGGCACATGCCTGGGTTGCCGGCCAGGTCCCCATGAGGGCCATGTGAGAGGCAACCATACATTGCTGTTTCTCTCCCTCTCTTTCTCCCTCCCTTCCCTCTCTCTAAAAATAAATAAAT
Organism: Micronycteris hirsuta; assembly: GCA_004026765.1. Taxonomy (NCBI): domain Eukaryota; kingdom Metazoa; phylum Chordata; class Mammalia; order Chiroptera; family Phyllostomidae; genus Micronycteris; species Micronycteris hirsuta. Next base: position 26,490 of record PVJI01017386.1, read on the forward strand.
AAAATCTTTAAAAAAAAAAAAAAGTTAAAATGAGGTGGGAGGGGCTGAAAGCAATGTAAACTGAGAACAATGACCATATCTACTATTTGCAAATAAATAATGCTGACCAAAGAAAAAACTATGTGAAATAGAGACCACCTGACCAAGAACATAAATTTCCAAAACGCTAGTAGCTGATGAGAAACTAAGGACAGCAGAAGACACAAGAAGAGACAGACATAAGGATGTCATATTAGTACAGAAATGGACTTTGTATTTTAAAAATTTCTTTAGTAAAAAAGGTGAGAATGTGGTTATTTTATCATTTTAATGAAAGTGAAGTTAGAAATTAATTTTTTAAATCTCCATAAAACTCTGAATTTTGGTTTTGTTTTGTTTTGTTTTTAGTGTGTCCCAGATAAGGCTCAACTTGCCAAGTTCCTTTTGGAAAAGGTTGCTCTGGAAGCCTTACCAGAGTTCACTTCAGTCTGGCATGGTCATTGTCTGTGAACCAGAGCTACCTAGTATTGGTGTAGATAGGCAAGGCAATGCTGCAGTAATACGCATCCTAATTTTTCCCCCAGTGATAAAAAAACACAACAATTTATTTCTAACACATGCTACATGTCTACTGAGTGATGCTACAGACTCTGCTCCACATTATCCTCACTCTGGAATTGAACTAATGGAGACACCATAACGGAAAACCATAGCAAACTGCAATAGCCAACGTGGGGAATCACACACTGACTCTTAGATGTTTCTGCCTGGAAGTAACATATGACTTCAGTCCCCATGTCAATCACTGGCACAAGTCCCAAGGTACTGCCTAACTTCAAGGAGAAGTGGGGATTATACTTCCTCCTAAATCTCCAGAAGGAAAAGGAAGCCGGATTTGGTGACCAGTAGTAATATCTTGGTACCACACTAGTATGGTGTTATTTGATGTGACATACAAAGCAGATGGTCTTTATGTGCTAAGAATGTCACTACCTAAAATGGGGACAGTTCCGGTCCTTGAAAAGAGTCCAGGGCCTCTGGGAATGGGAAGTCCCTTAGCTCTTCAGAAGATAAGACTATGTGCTTATAACAAGATAATTCTTTTCTTACAACTTTTTCCTTTTTTTTTGGATTCTAAAATTTATATGAAAATATAAAGGATATAAAGGATAATCTTAAAGAAGTTGGAGGTATAACTGTTGAATATCAAGATATGAATCTAGCACAGGATTTCTTATCAATCTTGACCGGCTGACTTTAAAATTTATTAGGAAATACAGCCTGGCTGGTGTAGCTCAGTAGATTGAGCGCGGGCTGGGAACCAAGCGGTCCCGGTTCGATTCCTTGTCAGGGCACATGCCTGGGTTGCAGGCCGGGTCCCCAGTGAGGGCCATATGAGAGGCAACCACACACTGCTGTTTCTCTCCCTCTCTTTCTCCTTCCCCTCTCTCTAAAAATAAATAAATAAAATCTTTAAAAAAAAATTATTAGGAAATACAAAGGAACTATAATGGCTATAACAATGATTAAAACTAAGTATAAGATGGAGGAATCACACTACCCAATTTTAAAAGTCACCATAAAGCTATAGGAATCAGTATGACCTTGGTGAATGGAAAGACATATACATCAATGGGCCAGAATAGGAAGTCCAGAAGTATACCCACACAAACATGGCCAATTGATTTTTGACAAAATGCAAAATTAATTAAATGAATAAAGGATAGTCTTTTCAACTATAGTGTGGCAACAAGTGGCACGCATATGCAAAAAAATTCTTTTAATTCAAAATGGATCATAGATCTAAATAAAAATCATAAAGCTATATAACTTTTAAAAGAAAACATAGAAAATCTTCATGACCTCAGGTTAGGCACTGTTCTTAGACATGCTTAAATAAGTGTAATAACTGAGGGATCATTATTTTACAAACTATTTTTTTTCCATTCCAGTGGCAACTTTAAGATTGGAATGTTCTCAAATCAAGACATCTACAAGTCTGCAAATTTTGCTTCTCAGTTTCTGGTGCTCCTCCCAAAAGCAATACATGACACTCCTGAAAATATCTGAAGACACCTATCATTTCTTCAGACAAGAATCTCAAATTTCCTCATCTTAAGAATGCACAGTCACTTCTCAATGTCTTTAAAATGTTGTACCTGGAAATTAGGTTGATACTTTAAATTTGATCTGGCTAGAAGTGCTTATTTTAAAATCTGACTCCCTTTGATCTGAAATATACACTATTAATTCAACAAAGATTTCTATTCTTTTTAACCCTGTATCCCAATCTTGATTAACACTGAGCTTGAGGTCAACTAGAACTTCCAGATTTCTTTCACATGAAATGTTACTAATTTCCATCTTCTTGATTCCTACCCATGCTGTTTTCCTTTAACTTTTTTCTTCTCTTCAGCTAAATGTAGACATCCAAATGTATTAGATTCTTCTAAAATGTCCTTTTCTTGGTTTTGGACCATCACCCCAACGTGCTTAGATAATTCTGAATCATTTCTTCCTGTTCCCAACTTAAGACTCTATTAATTCAATGGACATGCCTTCTGTAATTTCATTTAAATCACTGATATAAATGTTGGTGAGGAGAAGATAAAGGACAATGTCCTGTGGATATCCCTGGTACTTTGGTGTTTACCAATTATCCAACCTTACTATACAATTATCTGGCCTACATTTCTAAATTTCATCTATGAGATTCCTGATCCGTCTATTTAGGTAATCCCACTGAAAACAAAAAGGAATATTACCCAGGGTTAAGAAAATTTACATTTACATTGTTGTCTATTAATTTTTTTTACATTTATTATCTACATTAGGGATGAAGAATATGTTCCAAATTGTCAGTTGCAAACAAGTAGTGGCTTCTTAGGGTGTTGTGTTGAGAAGGATCTTAAGACATGGCACAACAGGAAAGAGTTCTGTGATTGGATTATTGATGTCTGTCAGGGAACAAATAAGCAAGTCTGTAGCACATTTTTCACATATTTTCCAGTGCCTGTCTATATAGTCAGACTACAAATGTCTTACCCTAGATTAATTAATGGGGGGGGGGGGACGTAATATTGATGGCAGGGAGAAACAAAAAGCCCATGATATTTAAGTCAAAAGCAGGCTGTAATACCTCAAAATACCTTACCACTTCCCTCACTCTACACCATGGCCCCACATCTACCCTCCATCTTCCTGGAAGTTTCAGGTTTAAAGAATTTCAGCCAGGGAATGATGGGTTTCTGGCAGCCTCACTTGGAATTCTGAATGGATGTTCCTAGGGACCCTCATCATTATGTGTTGAAGAAATTAAAGAACAAAACCAGCCGTGGTGGAAGCTAGGTTTTGTAATATAGAGCTAAGCTTCACACCTATGAACTGGTTAAATAGGTCTTAAAGATTGGCCTGGGCATGCTGATCACTAGTAACGTAGTTTCTAAAGGAAAATGACATTAGGACTTTAATCTAACTCACGGGTTTGGAACACAAGTCGATAGGGAGTTGAAACTTTGCCTCAAAGTTAAGCACATGTGCCACCCAACTTGAGCAAATTGTTCCCATTTTCAAGAGTATAAATCTCCTCATGTTAATTATCTGTGCCTTATCCTTATTATGTGCCCACAGAGCACAGCAGCTTTGATTGTCCATTGAGTGACTCCTGGGAGTGTGGTTCCTACAACCATCCCCCCTCCAATCAGACCATTTCTATTCCAAGCACTCCAACTCTTCCACTTTTTCCATTTACATGCATTCACTCATTCTATCGGCTGCCTAGCACTGGGAATAACATAGTAAAGCAATGCCCATCTTCCCAGTTCTCATACAGATTACAGTCTACGTGAAAATACAAGTCATCAAACACACACCCCAACCTGCCTTTCCTAGGGCCTAGGCACTTAGGCACTTCATACCTGTCTCTTCCCTTTCCTTTAATATATTAACCTATTAAAGTATTAAAGTTTAATAGTTCCTCCCTGCCCTGCAGGCTCCTCCCCTTCTTCCATGATCCTTACTTCTTCCTCATCTACCTCCTCCCCTTCCTCCAGCAGCTCTTACCTAGGCACGAAAGATGCCTTCTCTACCTCCAAGAGCTAACCCGTCCAGCAAAACATCCCTACTAGCTTCACCAAGGCCATCGCTTCACCAATTGGTTCCTCCCCCACAGGGTTCCGCCCTTTCAACGGCCCCTCCCACTGCCCCACCCACTACGTGCTGCTACTCTGCAGGCCCCTCCCTTATTCCCCTTGTCTTCGTACTACCTCTGCCTTTTGCCTCCTCGCCTACGAGGGTAGCTTCCTATCGAACTGGGCAGGTCCTCCGGCTCTGCCGCCTGTGGAGTGGTGTGAGGCCTTGCTCCGGGGGCGGGGAAGCGGCCGCCGCCACTCACACCCTCACTTGGGGCCACCCGTTGGAAAGCCAAGGCAACTGAGTCCTCACCGGTGCAGGACGAGGGCGACAGTTGCCCTGGGTTACGACGCACTGGGGGCGGGCCCGCGGGCGTTTACAGCGGACGTGACGTAGTCCCGCCTTGCGCAACAAACCTGAGCGCGGGAGGCGATGCTGGCTGAGACTGAGTGAGCTCGTGCTGCGATAGGGCCTGATGTGGGTGCAGACCTTCCACCCTGCGTGAGGAAGCTCCGGCCGGCTGCGAGCGCCTGAGGCGGCGTTGAGAGGTAACGTGTAGGTTTAAGCACCAGTTCTGGAAGCAGACGAGGGGCTGGTTGCCCACCGGATCCTGGAGTTAGAAAGCGAGGGCCCTGTGGACTGGCTTCCCCTCAGACACCCAAGGCTTCTCGCCAGCTACTCTCGTTCTAGGGCCGAATATTTCTAAAGTGGGGCTGCCGTGTTCACTGCACGATGGTTAGCAGCATCCCTGGCCTCCATCCACGAGGTGACAACCAAAAATGCCCCCAACTTTGCCAGCTGACTTCGAATTTCCCCTCCCCCGTGAGAACGACTGCTAGGGTGATGCAGGCCAAATACTTAGTGGTAACCATTGGTCTTCAACTTTTCGGTGCCTGCTTACGGGACTGGACCAGTACTGTTGGTACTGGTGAGTCTACTGGCAGTACCAACAGTTATTTAACTCTGTGAAGTGGGCGTTGGAGTTTTGTTTTATTTTTAATGAAGAAATGTAGCCTTGCGACCTTAAATCAACTGAGGAACTTTTGAGCACCCAGAGCTGCAGCCAGGGGTGGGAACCTATGCCTAGGCATTAGATGGTAGAGCCTTGACCCAACTCAGGTCTGTTTCCAAGGCCCTTCTGCTTTCTGGGTTTAGAAGTATGAATATTTCTGCTTTAGAAAAATATAAGGATGTAAGTCCTTTATATCACTGATTAAAAGGCATTTGGAAAGATAGCTATTAACTGCCTTTTTAGAGAACATAATTAGGCTTTATAGTCCATGCAAAGACTATTTTATATAATGTCTTAGAATATTACATTATTCTAATACTTTTAGAACAAAGTACTTTTGTAAAACATGACTACTTTTTTAGGTGTCATTTCTTTACCTAAAATATACAAATTTGGATAGTTTGGCTTTTACAACCTGGAAGGAATGGTACTAAAAAGAATTGTACACAAACCTGCATACATCATTGCATTTTTTTTTGTATCGAAACTTAAACTTTTAATCCTAAATTTAAATAGTAGCCAAGGATGTAATATCCAGAGTATCATAAATGTTGGCATTTAAAATGTTACATTACTCTTTTAAAAGTATTGAAAAAAAATCTAAATTTAATGGCAATTTGATACTCATCAATATATATTTAAAAATACATGAATAAGCCCTGGCTGGTGTGGCTCAGTGGATTGAGTGCCAACCTGCAAACCAAAGGTCCCGGTTGGATTCCCAGTCAGGGCACATACATACCTGGGTTGCAGGCCAAGTCCCCAGTAGGGGGCCGGTGAGAGGCAACCACACATTGATGTTTCCCTCTCTTTCTCCCTTCCCCTCTAAGAATATATAAAATCTTAAAAAATATATATATGAATAAACTAAAAGATGGAAGTTTTTCTTTTGCTTTTTCTCCTTAAATCGATTATTGTACTTGTATTCTGCTTCCTCTACAGAATTTTATTCTAACATATTTATGGTCAGGAACTTTTATTAACAAAAATATTTAACTTAAAAATTAACTTAAGACTGTAAGGCTAAAATAGTTCACTCTTTCCAGATTGAGAATTACCTTTATTCTTACTCAGCTGGTGAACATTAAGAATATATTCCATCTATCTGTGGGTAAATGCTTAATATTATTAGAATGAGAAAAATTCAACCCCAATTTGATTCCAGTTTTCTCATAGATGTAAGCTGAGATACCTTGTTCATATAAAGACGCACGTGAAAGGGGTTTTGTTATAGCAGTCTCTTTTTTTTAAACCACTTTACACACCAGAAATCACACAGTGATCAGCAAAAAAATGATCTATCTGCTGACAGTTTGCTTCCATCCTCCTTCAGTTCTATTGAAAACAGAAAATCTGAAACCATCTGACTAGCACTATTTGTTATCCAGTCAATAAAGCTACTTTCTCCCTTTTGGGGAAGCATACCAAAGTCTAAACTAAGATTTACTAGGTGTTAAACTTCTTGACTGAAAATACATTCTCATAAGTATTGTGCATGTGGCAGTTGGAAAATCTGGTAAATGATTTCCTTCACACTAATCGGGCTTGCATGTTTTAAGTGGACTAGTAATCACTGCTGAAGGCTAGCAGGTAAATGCCCTGATAGCTTGAGCAGAAACATTAAGGGACAAGTGTGTTTGACTGAAACACACAGTATCTCAGAGTTGGCAAAGGGATGTTTCCAAAACAGAAAGATGGGGTCAGGAGGTGTATGGAAAGAGGAAAAAGACTGATAAGGTAGGTGGTCAGTAGTAAAACCATGTTGCAGAGATTTTAATCTTGATGTAAAGTGAGGGCCCTCTCTGAGGAAGGCAAATGTGTGGTTAGGTCTGAAATAAGATTGTGGATCAGTAATGAGGGCACAGTTATAGTTAGCATGATTTTTTAAACTGAAGGTAGGTGGTACATTTTAGCAGCCCCAGAAAAACTGGGGAAATTGAGAAAAATTCAAAAATTCCAATTTGCTGAGTGGACCAGCCTGCTTTTCACACTGGCATGCCTATGCAGAGAGCCCTCTAGTGGTTTGGCCTTGTTAAACACACTGTCAGCAGTCAACTACCTGGGAGATGATATAAACATTTTTTTGAGGTGATATTAAGAAATCCTTTTAACACTTCCAGAGTAACCTGTTCCATTTTTTGAAGTTGAAAGCATATTCAAAACCTTTATTAAACTACTCTATTAAGACCAAAACAATTCACAAGGAATATGAGCTCTAAGAAATTGAACTGTCAGTTTAGTCCCAATTCAGCACCTATTTTTTGGCAGCAATATAATAGAAATAAGGGTTGAATTGGCTCTGTATTCTAAATTGTGAAAGAGCAAGTTCATTCATAATGTTCTGCTCTTTGAAAAAACCCGGGGTGGGTGTAACAGACCAAGCAAGTCTGTGCCTCAGAGAAAGAATGATAGAAAAACTGCCCATCTCTTTCAGACTCAGTCACTGAGGTACTTTCTCTTTAGAAAGGCCATTTCTGCTTCCCCCTTTAGAACATTCATCCTTTCCCCATCCAATTCCCATTTAAATGTTTTTTACAGTAACATTTGCTAAGTAACTGATAAAGGACCAGGAAATGTGAAAATTCTGTGACTGCCCAGCTTTTTAACAACCTCTTATCCTCTTCGTCACCTTATCTGTCAAATGGTGGTAGCCTTGGATATGTCCTGTCTAGCTCTGGTTATTGTTGTGAACATCAAAAAAGGTAATATATGAGAATACCTTTAAAACAAAAGAATGAACCTATGTAATTATTACTAATCCCTCTTTATTTCCAAAGCAGAGTCAAATTAATTAATTTGAATAATAATTACACAAGCAGATAATCATCTCATATATTGGATACTTTTAATTTTTTTAAAGATTTTATTTATTTATTTTTAGAGGATGGGGAGGGAGGGAGAGAAACATTGATGTGTGAAAGATACATTGACTGGTTGCCTCTCACACCCCCCCAATCAGGGACCTGGCCTGCATCCCAGGCATGTGCCCAGGCTGGGAATCAAACCTGTGAGCCTTTGGTTTGCAGGCTGGCCTCAATCCACTGAGCCACACCAGCCCAGGCTCTTGGATACCTTCTTGATAAGGGCGCAAAGATACAGCTCAGCAGTGATACGGCATTGGCACAGTCTTGTAAAGAATGGTTTCTGCTGAGGAGCAGGAAAGATTTATATATTATCTACTTCCTCTAGGTTCTCATATTTGCTGCTTATTCACCATTAGAAGGTAGTAGTCTGCATATTTTCCTTTTCCTCTAGTAACAAGGAAAATGATGAACGCGTTGACTCTTGCTATGTGCACATATATTTAAATCTGTGTATATCGTATCTCCCCTCAAAATACCATTTGGCACTCTAAATATGCTACAAAGCACTTAAACTACAAAGCACGTTCCCTAAGTGAGTGAACTCATAAAGTTTAACTGCTATTCCCATTACTTAAGTGGAAACCTAAATGTGATTTTACTTTCTTAAGGATGCCATCCATGTGATCAAACTTTCACCTCTCCTTGTTTTTCCTCTTTTCTAACTTAGTATGATAGAAAAACAATGTCAGTGGTTTCTTTTTCATGATATTAAAGATGACCAGCCCTGGCTGGTGTGGCTCACTGGATTGAGGCCAGCCTGCAAACCAAAGGCTCACAGGTTTGATTCCCAGCCTGGGCACATGCCTGGGTTCTGGGCCAAGTCCCCAGTAAAGGGCGCACAAGAGGCAACCACACATTGATGTCTCTCTCCCTCCCTTCCCTTCTCTAAAAATAAATTAATAAAATCTTTAAAAAAAAAAAATGACCAAAAAATTACTTAATATTACCAATTATATTTTTGCTTAAGAAACACATTTATGACTAAAAGGAAGCATTTACTTGGACTTTCATTGTTATGGCTTTAATTTCATTTAAAAAAAAAAAACTTTCCATAAGTTAAAATTAGCATTTTCACAAACACTAGCAGAGTCACTAAATATTAACAGCAAAACAAAAAAATCATGATTAATGAAGAAGTTGAATGTTTTATTATTAAACTTTCTTGTTTACCCGCAAGGCTATAAAAATAGCACCAGCAAACTTAGTATATTGCTAAAGTAAGATAGTTTTGTTCATCATCTGACACTAACAAAAACTTATCTCCACTGCCAGTTATTTCCAATGGAAAGTTCATTAAGTATTTTGACCCCAATCCAGAGACTGA
>PVJI01017387.1:0-35770 GCA_004026765.1 Micronycteris hirsuta
GTTTCCTTATCTCTATTGGTTCCCTGCAGATCTCTCCTCATTTGTTCAAGCAAGTTCGTTAATTTTTCGTCGAATTCTGAAAGCATCCTTATTACAAGGGATTTGAACTGTGCATCTGATAGGTTGGCTATCTCTTGGTTGGTTAGCTCTGGGGTTTTGATCTGTCCCTTTCTTTGGGCCATTTTTCCCCCCTCGGTGCCCCTGTTACTGTGAGGGGGGCGGAGTCTTGGGGATCCCCTGTGCAGGGAAGTTCCCGGTAGTTGTGCTGGGACCATAGCCTCTGGGGGCGGGGCCTGAGCGCACAATGGCACCTTCTCTGCTCTCCGCACCCACACCGCCTCCTGCAAGCACTTCGGGCCCCTCTGCGCTGGCTCCGGTGGTCGCTCCGGGTCGGTGGACGGGCTGCACAGCTCCAATCCCCCGAGAGTCTCCCCAGCAAACTTTCCTGTGAGACTCGGCATTCCTCCGGTCGCGGACTCCGCCCCCTCGCCTGTTCTCGATCTGCGCTGTTGAGTTGCGCCCCGCCTTCCCCCAGGTTCTCTCTGCACACTAATGCAGACCTGCTGAGTCCACCGGTCTCTCGGCCCCGCTGGGTCTGGATGAGCCGGGCACAGACCGAGCTTCAGTCGGTCCCCGTCTGGGTGTGCTGCAGCCCCGCGGGGACCGCCCCTCCAACCGCGGTCCTGCCGTCTGCTCACCTGCTCGCCGGGGGGTCGCGGAGCGCTCTCCCTTCGCTCTGCACCTTCTGGCTCAGCAAACTTGATGAATGTATTTTCTTTAATTCTTTGGTTGTCGGACTTCCTCTCAATATGATTTTCTGTCAGATCTGGCTGTTTTTGGATATGTAGATTTCTGTTTTTTCCCCTTGTTTGGCTGTGCGAGGCGGTACGGTGCATTCACCTATGCCGCCATCTTAGGAAGTCCTCTATTTTTAATATATTTTTATTTTAATTGTTAATATTTTGAGTTCATGAGGTTAATATTATGTTCAAAAGATTTATTGTTCTGTAGTTTTCTTGTATTATCTTTGTCTGTTTTTAATATTAGGATAATGCTGGCTTGATAAAATACACTAGGAAATGTTCCTCTTCAATTTGTGGAAGAGACTACTGTATAGAAAATATGTTGATTTTTCCATAAATGTTTCACAGAATTCAGCATTTTTCTTTTTGGAAGGTTTATTATTATGGGTTCTAGTTACTTTATAAATACAGGGTTAACTGTTTTATCTATTTCATCTTGTGTGAGTTGTGGTAGTTTGTGGTTTTTAAAGAACTGATACATTTTATCTAAGTTGGAGAATATATGTGCATAGAGTTGTTCATAGGGTACTTCATTATCTTAGTAATGTCTTGGGGGGCAGTAATGATGTCTAATCTTTCATTCATGATTTTGGTTATTTGTACTTTCTTTTTACTTTATCTTATCAAAGGATTATCAATTATTTTTCAAAGAATTATCTTCTGGTTTTATTGATTTTATCTATTCTTTTTCAGTTACTAATCTCATTGATTTCAGTTATATTTATGATTTCCTTTCTTCTGTTTGGTTTGAGTAATTTTGCACATGTTTTAAATAATTAGATTACATTAAAATTATTCCTATAATTTCTCTACATTGGACAACAGATATCTAGAACATATAACTCAGGACTTTACCTTTTAACAAAACTCTTCCATCCTAACCAAGCTTTTTAAATTATAAATGACTGTTTTACATTCAAGATTCACTCTACCTTTTTCTTTTTTTAAGTTGTTTGAACCTTCTCTATGACTATATCATCTGGAATTTCCCCACTTTTGCTGCCTCATATAATGCTTTCTATTATAAGCTGATTTCTATGTGCAAAACCATTGCAAGCCCCTTCTTCCTTTCCTTCTAATCAAATCTAGAGCATAGTGTTAAGAATTGCCATTTATTTTGTAGCTGCTGGTCACCAGACATTATGCTAGACACTTTACATACAATTTATCTAAAATATACAACAAGCCCTTTGTTAGTGGTTATTATTCACTGCATTAAGAATAACAGAAGATCAGAGAAGTAACATGATTTACCAGCCCACAGAGCTAATGTGAAATACAACCAAAATTTTAATCTAGGTCTATCTGATTTCAAAGCTACACACCTCGATGCCACATATATAACTTCTAGTATATTCTAATATTTTCCTTTATTAAAAGAAAGCTATTTTATTTATAATATTAGAACAACTTAGGTACCTATCGCCAATATATCACATATAGTTTGTTCTCATCTTAACTTCTCCATATATGTAGAAAAATTTGATTTTTACTCAGGGTTGTAGCTCAACACTACTTACTCATAGACTTTTAATGGCTCACCCCTGACGTGCTTACAATTTTATACCCAGTATATTGGAAGTCTCATCACTCTGGCACTACTATGTTCCTCTTCTGTCCAAACCTGCCACCCAACATACTGGTATGATTTGGGAATTTTCAAACTTTGGCATCCATCAGAATCACCAAGAGGGCTTGTTAAGAAGATTGCTGGGTCCCATCCCCAAGAGTCTCTGACGCAGTAAATCTAGGTTGGGACCCAAGCATTTGCATTGTCTAAAACTTCCCTGCTGAAGCTGATGGTTTTAGATCAGGGGCCTCACTTTCAGTATCACTGATACAGTGATGTGGATGATGAAATGGTCTCTAGTATGTTTTTATGATATTTGTAGAATAATAAACTAGATATGAATTCCAACATACTTGATGAGTTTACTTTAAATCATATGGAGAAACAAAGTATAAAGATGAAAATAAAATCTGAAGAACATTTAAACCACTGAAGTTATTCCACACAAAATACATTCCATCACCAACGAAACTTTAAAAACTCTACACATTGTTGACCCATTCAGGTCACAGTGTCCATTAGTTTATGAAAAGCTAAAAACAATTTTGTATATAAAGCTACTTCTGAAATTATATTCCACCAAGAATTTCTTAAACTTATTTTGTCACAAAACTCTTCTCTGGCTATGTGGAATACACTGTAGACTACTATTATTCAGGACATGCTTTGAGAAATGCTGCTCAAAATAATCCTTTTTACAGGAAAGGTCAGGCATCCCTGGAGATCTGCCAGAATCAGAGGATTGGTGCCTGTTCAGCTGCATTCAAATGACACCAAAGAGTTATTTACTCTTCCCAGAATGTAGGTATGGTTTCTTCTAGTATGGCTCTAGGAACATTGGATTTATTTCTGAGCAAAGTTATGCCACAGGTAAAATTTACTAAAGGACAGAGACAGAAATCAAGACAGGGGATACTAAAGAGCTTTTCAGGGATCACCTAGCTCTATTCTAAATATATGCAACATCAGACACCAGATCCACACTTTGAACTTGAACTGATGTCAGATTAAACTGTTTTAACTTTGCCATTTCTTTTAAATCAACATAATGTTTTTTCATATATGATATTCTGAAACATTGCCCAGTCTAAAGTTTCCCAATAGCAGTTAAGCAAGCTCAACTTTAAATTCTGTCAGAAGACTGGGATAGAGTTCTGCTGGATCATGTAACTTGGACCCATTCAGTAAAATATAGAATACAATCATCTCACTACCATAGGCTTCATGCTCTCTGACTAATGCCTGCTGATCCTTGCTGTATAAACATGCTTCTCCTTTATCATAGAGAAGACAGAAGTACAAGGACTTGAGTAACCTCTTTAACTATCCTTTGCCATTATACTATTAGCCTCAAGCAGTGGACCAGGTCTAGATTTGTGCATCATCCTCATAAAGCAGGAGGTAGAGTACAGGATTAGTTATACACATCAAAACTCCACTGCTGGTTCTGATGAAATTCATTTGGTGTTAAATTTATAATTACTTCTATTGTTCCATATTCTAAGATAGTTCTATACATCAATTTTGATACATTAATTACTAATCTTCTTACCTTAATGGTTTTAGGCAGCTAAGCCTTTCAAAAACCAAGGCTATAGCCTCCTGGGACATTCCTATTTGCTTTTCAAAGCCCACTATTTCACAAAAATTATACCTTACTAACTGTGAATAATATATTTAAAGATTATATCTGGATTATATATTACAATTAGGAAGCATTTTCATATTTGATCCTCATGATAATTGTATGAGGTGCTAAAATCAGAACTTTTTCAGATGGCCACAAAAACAGCTTAGTTAAAATATAAATCACTATATTTTTATTACTAATATGTATACTGCAGACGTTATTGATCCTTATTCCATCCCTTACTCCAACCATCAATATGGGAAGTTTCATATTCTACGTTATCTATGTATTTAGTTATTTGAACTTTTTTCAATTATAGTTTACATTCAACATTATTTTATATTAGATTCAAGTGTATAACATAGTGTTTAGACAAGGCTACAGTAATTAAAACAGCATGGTGCTAGCATAAAAACAGACATATAGACCAATGGAACAGAAGAGAGAACCCAAAAGAAACCCTTGACTATATGGTCAATTAATATTCAACAAAGGAGACAAGAACATACAATGGAGTAAAGATAGTCTATTCAGTAACGGGTTATGAGAAAATTGGACAGATAGATGCAAAAACATGAAACTAGACCATCTACTTACACCATAAGTAACGATAAATTAAAAATGGATGAAAGAATTAAATGTAAGACTCACGACCATAAAACTCTTAAAAGAAAACATAAGCAGTAAAATCTCCAACATCTCTGTTAGTAATATTTTTTTCTGATGTACCTCCTTGGGCAAGGGAAACAAAACAAAAAATAAGCAAATAGGACAAAATCAAACTAAAGTTTTTGGCCCTGACTGGTGTGACTCTGTTGGTTGGGCATTGCTCGGCAAAGTGAAAGGTCACACATTCAATGTCCACTCAGGGCACATATCTGGGCTATGGGTTTGGTCCTCAATTGGGATACAAGAGAGAGGCATCCAATCAGTGTTTCTCTGTCACATTAATATTTCTCTCCCTCTCTTTCTACCTCCTCTTCTTTCTCTCTAAAAATAAGTAAATAAAAATTTAAAAAAAATTTTACACAGCAAACATAACCATCAACAAAAGAAAAAGACAATCCACTAAAATAAAATCTTTAAAAACACCGTGGCTGGTGTGGCTCAGTGAATTGAGTGCTGGCCTGTGAATCAAAGGGTCACAGGTTCAATTCCCAGTCAGGACTATGCCTGGGTTGCAGGCCAGGTCCCCAGTCGGGGGCGCACAAGAGGCAACCACACATGGATGTTTCTCTCCCTCTCTTTCTCCCTTCCTTCCCCTCTCTCTAAAATTAAATAAATAAAATCTTTTAAAAAGGACAACCCACTAAATAGGAGAACATGTTTGTCAATGATACATCTGATAAGGGGTTAATATCCAAAATTTATAAAGATTTCATACAACTACCTCTGGCCAAGATGGACACACTTCACCTCTGCACACAACTACAGCAAAAATCACAACTAGACTAAAAATAAATTTCACCCAGATCCATCAGAAAATCTGTACAGAAGTCTGACAACCAAGGATTTAAAGAAGCCACATTTATCCAGACGGGTAGGAGGAATGGAGATGCTGAGGCATGGAGAGGCCCGGAGAGGTGCAGAGAGGTGCAGAAATGCAGTGGAACGGGCAGCCCAACATTCAAGTGTGGTGGATAAAAATCAATTTTTTTATCTGAACTTCTTCTCAGGCAATCTCCAGAGGCCAGACAGCAGCATTGTCCCCCGTCTGAGCCTTCCCCACAGAGAGCCACAAAGCAGTGAAACAGGTTTCCCTGCCCTGGTGACTACCTAAGGCTCTGCCCCACACAATTTGCAGGTGCATTTATCTACAAGAAGCCATAGTACTAGGAAATGGAGACAAAGCAGCTCTAAATAATACACAGAAACAAGCACATGGGGGCTGTCAAAATGAGGAGACAAAGAAATATGGCCCAAATGAAAGAACAGAACAAAACACCTGGAAAAGAACTAAATAAAATGGAGATAAGCAACCTATCAGATTCAGAGTTCAAAACATTGGTGATCAGGATGCTTAAAGAAATCATTGCGTACTGCAACAGCATATAAAAAACCCAGGCAGAAATGAAAGTTGCATTAAATGAAATAAAAAAAATCCACAGGAAACCAACCATGGAGGGGATGAAACTAAGATTCAAATCAACAATTTGGAGCATAAGAAGAAAAATGGCATTCAATCAGAACAGCAAGAAGAAAAAAGAATGCAAAACAAATGAGAATAGAATAAGGAGCCTCTGCAACATCTCCAAATGTACCAACATTCAAATCATAGGAGTGCCAGAAGGAGAAGAGGAAGAGCAAGAAATTGAAAAAAATGGAAAAAAAAAACTTCCCTAATTTGGTGAAGGAAATAGACATACAAGCCCAGGAAGCACAGAGTTCCAAACAAGTTTGACCCAAAGAGGATCACACCCAGACACATCGTAATTAAAATGCCAAAGGTTAAAGATAAAGAGAGAATCTTAAAAGCAGCAAGAGAAAAGCAGAGAGTTACCTAACAAAGGAGTTCCCATAAAACTGTCAGCTGATTTTCAAAAGACACTTTGCAGGCTAGAAGGGACTGGCAAAAAGTATTCAAAGTGATGAAAAGCAAGGACCTACAACCTAGATTACTTTATCCAGCAAAGCTATCATTTAGAATTTAAGGGTAGATAAAGTGCTTCCCAGACAAGGTAAAACTAAAGGAGCTCATCATCACCAAGCCAATATTATATGAAATGTTAAAGGGAACTATATAAGAAAAAGAAGATCAAAACTATGAATATTCAAATGACAACAAATGCACAACTATCAACAACTGAATCTCAAAAACAAAGTAAGCAAACAACTAGAACAGGAACAGAATCATATGTATGGAGATCATTTGGAGGGTTATCATCTGGGTCGGGGAAGGGAGAGAATGGGAGAAAAGGTGCTGGGATTAAGAAGTACAAATTGGTAGGTACAAAATAGATAGGAGGATGTTAAAAACAGTATAAGAAATGCAGTAGCCAAAGAACTTACAGTATATGCATGGCTCATTAACATGAACTAAGGTATTGCTGGAGGAAATGGAGGTACTGGGTGGAGGGGGGCAAGGAGAGAAAAATTGGGACAACTATAATAGCTTAATCAATAAAGTATATTTTAAAAATAAGAACTCATACAACTCAACTACAAAAGAACAAACAATCCAATTTAAAAATGTGCGAAGTCCTAAATAGACACTTCTCCAAAGAGGATGTACAAATGGCCAATAGACATATGAAAAGATGCTCAACATCACTAATCATCAGAGAGATGCAAAATAAAACCACAGTAAGATATCATTTCACACCTGTCAGAATGGCCATCATAAACAAATCAACAAACAAGTGCTGGCAAGAATGTGGAGCAAAGGGAACTGTAGTGCTCTGTTGGTGGGAATGCAGACTGGTGAAGCCACTGTGGAAAATAGTTATTTGAATTTTTAAAGAATGAATTATCTAAAGAAAGAAATGAGAAATAATAAAGATTTTGAAAATCTATTAGAACTGAATTAGCTTCTCAAGGGATATCAGTTCTAAGGGGAAATAAAATTCATTGTCATAAATGAGGTTTTTTAGTACTGAACACAGAATGTCTATATTACTGAGTGAAACAAAATAAATACCAGAATTATAATTAAGAATTCTATGAACAAGTATGGAGCTAAGGATAAAGAATCAATTTTTACTATCCTGTTCAGCAATGTTACAGGAGTAACATAATTAATTATGAAGTTGTCAGAAAGCACTGTCAATCCGTTAGGTTTTTAAGTAGAGAATAGGGGAAGTACCATTATAAAACAGTCAAAATAATATTCATATGCATTTCTTAATAAATATAGGTGAGTATTATATAATCGGTATAAAGGAGAAATAAAACAATTGGCAATGCAGACCATTGAAAGCACACATGAATTCCCAGAGAAGCAGCAAAAAATTTGGCAAGAATGATTGATAAAACTCTGAGGTGAATTAGGTTGTTCAACATATACTTTACAGTTGGTTAAATGTGGTCTGTCTTCTAGATAGTGTCTAATTTCATTTCTGATATACTCCATGAGCTTTAAGCTTTCTCTTTCTCATACCTGGTAATAGGGTATAGTGATGCATCAGGTTGAAGGATTAGATGCGGATGTCAGTTTCACACATTAATTTTTGCCCAACTGCATCTGGTTGGCTGCTTTCAAAATACCATATAGCAAGGAAATATGTGGGGAAGGTATGGTCACCATTTAATGGATGAAGGAATTTGTATTCTTTATTTCAGTCACTTTACTAGGTCACCTCTTAGTTGCAGATATTAATAGCACTATGCGTATGTGTTTGTGTGTGTCTTAAATTTATATCTCAAAAATCAGAGCTAACTGGATGACCCCATTTAACATGCATACCCTGGTCAGTCTTAAAACTTATTCAAAATGCTACTGCTAATGATATTAACACTTTATTGATATAATATTTTGCCAGGCTGTTTGGCAGGTCACGTGTTTCTAATTAAGTTTTCATTGGTTCTTGAGGAGCAGCATTAAAATAAACAAAGATTAGATTTCAAAGCTCTACACACAACACACAAATTTAAATGCAAATATACAATAAATTTTTAAAGAGTTTTTAAGGTCAATTTTCAGCATTTTGGGCACTTCTACCCTGTAAAATAGCCAAAGATTCTTTTTAAAGTCACTTACAAGCTAGCAGTTCAAAACAATTTTTTGATTTTCCCATATAGAAGATTTATTATATGGCCAGATGCAGAACATAATTTTGAAATTTATCTAGCAGTAAAATGTTGATAAGAGCTTAGACTCTAGAATGAGTTGCCCTATGTTGAAGTCTCAGACCCACCATTTACTCTTTGTTTAAATTGGGGAAAGTTTTTAACTGCTCTGTCCGTGCCTGAATTCCTCACCTATGGAACCTCATAAAGTTGTAACAATGACAGATGATCCATGTAAATCTTCTCACACAATACCTAGTCATAGTAAGTGACAAGTAGTAAATCACTACTTTTTGTTCACTCGGCAGAAAAAAGCTGGCTAGCTTCATGATACTTACCTCTTTTCCGGAATGTTTATGGTAATCCTGATTCACTGGTGTATCTAAACACCAGAAAAACACACCTTTTCTGAAGACACTCTTGGAGGGTACTCTAGTGCCCAGTGGTGCTGAAGTACTTTGCAAGGCAAGATCTGGTGGATAAATTGGCATTATGATTGTAATTTTAAGTAGTAATAAATAGAAGTGCTGAGCACATTTAAATCTTAGGTAAGGAGTTGCAGAATCCTTAAAAACTAGATATGAAAACAGATAATCAAACTCAGTGTTTCCTAGGGCACATATAAAATAGAGGTACATTCTTTTGTAAAAAAATGCAAAAGGATAAATCTGAATGCTAAAATGCAAAGCATTTGTGGAATTGTTAAAAATTTTTGTAACCGATCTCCATGTATAAATGGCTATTCAATTATTTGGACAAATCTACTTCAATGTAAGTTAGAAAGCCATACTAGGCTTGAAGCAAGATAAACAGGTCCATAAATTAGAGAAAGTTGCCAAAAGGAGACCCCATAATAATTCCCCTTAACTACAATTATCAGCTAGGTTTTGCAAAGAATACAAATGTATGTGTGAATTAGTGTGTCCCTAAGCTAATACCCTATTTTGGTCTGCGACTCTGAAATGATCATAGTCATGCCTTTTTAAGCTTCAAAAGAACCTTGTCAAAACCATTTTATATCATGTTTACAACTTTTTTGTTCTCTAATAACTTTTGGTATGAACAGGTCTTTATCTGCCTATTTCTGTTTAAAGTGAATTTCGAAGCTCGTGGACTTGGAAGCTACGGCTTTAGCCCTAAAAGTCCAAACTTCTGCTCTTTCCAGGTTCCCAACCTACTGGGCAGCCTTGTAGTTATCTCCATGACAATGCCAGGCACCTCCTGGCAGGTAAACCTGTCTGGTGAATCCACCCCTCAGAGGCGTGTCAGTACCATTTCCTGGAGCAATCTCACAGGGTGGCTCCACTTTCCATTCCTGTTCAAATACTTTGCTGCCTCCTCTACAGCTGCCAGACCTGCTCCTGCTGCTGCTCAGGTAAATCTCATTCCTTCCTGGCACCACTATAGACAGAGGTGGTTGATAAAAGTCTTGTACATGCACCAGCCTGTCTGTCTTTCTCTCCCTTCCTTTTATGATCTCTCTCTCTCCGTTTGTTCCTTAGGGAGAGCATCTGGAGAGTACCTTACGGACCACCGACAAGATGATGAGTTCAAGCTATTGGAATGAGACGAGCAGCAGCAGCAGCTGTGGGACTCAGCAGCTTCCAGAGGTGCTGCAGTGCCAGCCCCAGCATTACCACTGCTACCATCAGTCAAGTCAAACCCAGCAGCCTCCAGAAAAAAATGTAGTGTACGAACGAGTGAGGACCTACAGTGGGCCCATGAACAAGGTGGTTCAGGCCTTGGACCCCATCGGCTCCCGAGAAGTGCTCTCCCCTCTCAAAAGTTCCTCCTCCTACCAAAATTTGGTTTGGAGCGACCGTTCCCAGGTACCACAAAGACAGGCTAGTTGAGAGAGGAAGTCTTGAACCTTATTTCTTTTCTTTCTGTTTCTCTGCCTCTGTTATAAAGGATGTTATCTCTCGGTGGAATACAGATACATATGTGACGTATGGTAACCTGAATTTCATCTCTTGGCTGTTCTTTCATTTGCTAGTGCCTGTGGTTGTTTGTTACCAGTTCCAATGATTTTCATATAACCAACTAGAGAATAGGATGGCTCATTTTTATTGAATTTGATTGGAGTATGTGATCTGAGGTTGACTTTTGCCCCTACCACAAAGCAATCCTCAACTTGAGGACAATAATTTTTATAGAATTAGTTCTCTGATTCACTTCATATCAGAAGTAAACACAATTTTTTGTATCAAATGACACTGATACAATGACATGTATGGAGTGACGAGCAAATATTTGTGTTCGGCAAATAGTATGTTGTTCTAGGGTAAATGACAGGCATAAATCCCTGTTTGAATTGCCATATGTGTTTCATCTTCTGAAAATGACACATTGGCTCTTGTATAACTAAGGTGAATAATTTATGAATATTGGTAAAAGAGTATTGAAAGAGTGGATATAGGATTAAGGAAGTCAAGATGTAAGCAGTTGCTTATATGAAAGCTAAAAAGAGTAGAACTCTAAGATACCCTTTAAAATGAAATAAATTTGGTTTTAAAGGAGTTATTTTAGCATAAATATCTGTGCTAATAATCATGCCAGTGAATGTAAATTAACATTGCCAGATTATACAAAATTAACAGCTCCTTGTTTTCATTCTTTAACTATCTTTACATTACATTTTCATGTCTTTAAACTTTCTGGAAACTTCTGTCTAAACTGAAATCATGTTTTTAAGATACAATTTGTATTGTAAAGAGCTCCAAAAAGAGAAAAAATATAACCATTGGAATATTATCCTGTGTTGCATTAATACCAATCTGCAACAATATGAATTAACCTCAATTTAGAGTAGGATATAAAGCAACATTTCTGAAGTATATAATAAAACCATTTTTATAGAATTAAAAAAATATAGATAACCCAACAACTACAAAGGCCACAATCTTTTCTTTCATCCTTCGCTTAATTTGTGGGAAAAAATATGAAGAAAAATCCATGATTTCCTGTTAGGAATTTCTTCATTGAGAAAAGTTCTACCTATACTGAAGTCAAAGGGAAGAAAAATATACAGGTTAAAACTACTAGTTTGTATAAGTGATAATAATGCAAATGTACATTCCAATAGTCTACACTGAAGTGGGTGTCACCTGTGTTTCTTAATAGCCCCCAAATAATGATAAGTTCAGAAGCACCAGTTGCCATTATCGTAAGAATGTGAAAACTACCTTACTTGTCATAGTTATTTAAACAATTAATCTCTTTTCTTGCCAACTAGCTAGAAAAAGATGAATAGATAAAAATTAAAAAGGTGAAACTTGCCAACTCATAAATATTGACCACAGAACACTTTTTAGGACTGCATTTTATTGCACGTTCCTTAGTTCAATTTACCTTTTTAATAATCCCGGGACCAAGCTGGCTG
This sequence comes from Micronycteris hirsuta, assembly GCA_004026765.1. Lineage (NCBI taxonomy): Eukaryota > Metazoa > Chordata > Mammalia > Chiroptera > Phyllostomidae > Micronycteris > Micronycteris hirsuta. The sequence continues at coordinate 12,111 of PVJI01017387.1, forward strand.
GGCTATTTACAAGCCTTTCCTTCTTTCTACCTGATATTTGTGTAACTGGTCCTTACAAGACTGTCTTCATCAAAATATGTAGCTCTCCAGAGAGGATTCTATAAAGAACCTGAGAAATCAAAAGTTTGGCTACAGACACTAGGAGAAGAGATTGCAATGGAGGATGTTGTGAAGTCTGAAGTTGTTTGTAATTGAAAAGAAGGAAAAGTAAGGGCTTGGCAAAAATCAATGAGGTAAGATTGTAGATATGTGGTGAAGTAAAACGATAAGTAGCTTCATTCTCTCAGTGAAACAAGAGGAGAGAATATTTGGCTATAACATTTCAAATTGAGTTAGATACCGAAGGACATTCAAGAAACTTTGGCAACTACCGCAAAGAATGTGACTAGGAAAATCTTCTGTTTTGTTTTCCTTTCTCCCCATTTCTTGGCAGGATTACATTGTATAAAGTAGGACCTAGGTTTGATCTGAAAGTACCTTCCTGCTAACAAAATGGTTAAGATGTGGCCAGGTGAGATGTGGTGACAGCTTTGTTATGTACCATGCCAAGCACAAGCAAGCAGTAAATAGTATTCAAAATTCTTTTGTTTGTTTGTCTCATGTGCTGTTTCAGAGACATTTTGAGTTGGCATGTAGCAATGATTCTCATGCCAGAATTTGTGACTGTGGCACCTATGAAAACGGTTAGTCATCTGAATTCAATTAAACTTCTACTTTAATTGTTTTTAGCATTTTGGTATTTGGATGACATTCAGAGAATTCATAAGATTTTTAAAAACACATAATTGCCAATAGTAAAATATGTTCCCTTTGAGAAACCAAAATTGACGCCACTCTGCTTTGCTTCCTGAATCTTAAGTTTAGCTTATCTGTTTAATTTTAGATTTAACCAAATGCTTTTTGTAGCACTTTAGTATTTTCTATATCTTGCTTCTTAGTGTATGTTTTTCCTCTTTTGCCTTTTTGTGCACTAAAATGGCATTGTTTACAGAAGTAAACATATTTTCAATTTCTCCAGATCTAATGTTGCTTTCTTTCTTGTTTATAATTGATTAGAGATACATTATTATTCTCTTGGTTATTATTTTGATTGCTTGATAGAGTATTCCTCAGAGAAAATTCAATATAGAAAAAACAGTTGCTGGTGAAATTGTCTGAATCGATGGTAGAATTACAATGACTGGGTTTATTCATGTGAACAGGTAAAATCAAACACAGGTGTAATCAAGGTCATGGGTGCAGTTTAAAACTGAATGTGGTATTGTGAATAAATGTAGTCCTAGAAACTACATAAAACAAAAGAAATAAAAAAAACTTAATGGCTCAACTTTTAAAAAAGCTTAAATATTAACTTACCATCACAATGCACAATTACGTACTGTGTTTTAAATGAACAGTATTGATGTGAATTACTCTCTAGACACGTATTTTTCCATTCCATTAGGTTAGCTTTTCACAAAGTTCAAGGTATTTTCCATGTGTTCAGAGGAGATGTGTGGTGTGAGAAATGGATCAAATTAATTTTTAATGCCACTCATTCATTGAATAGATATTTATTAAGTGCCTATCATGTAGGAAACACTGTCATTATCTGGATAAGTACCATTTGCTTATCTAGGGAAATGCTACACTGAGGACAGATATATAGTACCTAGTCTGTAGGTATCCCATATGTCTATATTTCATTTTTAAGTATTATTTTGTGCTTTGTCCATTGATTATTTCATGGAATACAGCATGTCTTGATGAAAGAAGGGACCTCAAGGTATGCATCATATGTGTTACTGTTCTTTTGAATTTGAAACTTGCAACAAAATTCAATTCAAGAGAGCAGCCCAGGGGAAAATGGGTGCTTATACATGGCCTCTGATCTCAGTAATTATTCAGCATGGGCTTACCTTTGTTCCATGGTTGTTTTTCTGTTTTCCTTTGTTACAAAGACTGTGGATAGCTCCCTTACTGTGCTTGGACTTCTATACACTGTCACTATACATTTTCCTGTTCTGTGGGGAGGGATGTGGCGCTTTGATAAATTGTTGTTCAAGGGCGTGGTTTGTTCAAAGGTGTGGTCACTAAAGTGAATGATTGTTCAGGGAAGTAGGTGGCCTGAAAAAGGAATGAGGTCATAGGATAAAGAGGCACACATTTTCAGCTTTGGTCATCCCTTTAGTGCGGACAATTAAATGGAGCTATAGAAATTGTAAGTGCAGATAATTGCTGGCTGAAATTGTTCATGCCAAATTGTCTTTGTCTCTTGTTTGAGGGAGGTCTGATGAATTCCTGCGTCTGTTTTCAGTGAATGACATTCACACACAAGCTGTCATTTTGTGTGTGTGTGAGGGGGGACAAGGTGAGGGAGGTGGGGCAAGGGGGAGGGGAGTGAACTTGTTCTTTAACTGTCCTGATCTAAATTTCTTTTCTTTTTTATTGTTGACACTACACTATTACAGATGAACCCCCTTTCACTTTGTCCCCCTCCACCCAGCCCCTACCCTTCTCCCCAGTCGCCTTCACCACATTGCTGTCTGTGTCCATGGGTTATGCATGTACGTATATACGTTTTTTGGCCAAATTTCTTTTCTTGATGATTCATTGTAAAATAACTGGGAGATCTGCCATATTCTTAAGCCCCATTTAAAAGTGAAAACCTTTTGAACAAGTCTATTTGAGGTAACTTTTTCTTCATACCAGCAGCTATTTCAATAATGATCATTTTTTTACTTCCAGTGTAGCATATATGTTTCTCATTTTTAAGGACAAAAAGCATGCACTGCTAAGACAGTATATATTTTATTTTATCTCCTAGTTTCCTGTAGGAAAAGAAGAAAAATTATCCTGGAATCTCTTAAATGAGAGTTGGTATTGGAGGAAAGAGATGAGGGGAAGGAGTTCTATTACTAGTACATTCTAGTAATTTTCTATTGCTTTCTTTACATGAGAACAGAATCACATATTTTAATTAAGGAAGTGTTTGTTTCATCTAAAGAGAGATCATTATAATTTACATGATTATTCCTGTACAAAGTTCAAAACATCTCAACAATAAACTAAGGCAGGTGTTCAGCCACATCACTGGCTTCGAAAGGTTCTAACAAAAGCATTTCCCATACTATTCAGAAAATGTATTCAGATGGAAGTTTGCCTTGGCAAATTTTGTCAGCATAAATGTCAGGTGGTTCTTAAAGATATTGCCTCTTTGGAAAGTGTTCAGCGTTGGCTGTTTCGATTATCACTTCTAGTGATTCTCCCCGTCATTAGGACTGACAGGAACATCCACAAAGCTCCTGTGGTTTTTCTTCTTTGAACATTATATTGCTGATTCATTTTTAAGTACAGTTTTTGCAAGTCAAATTAAACAATATGAAAAAAGTTCCATGTTCATTTCAACAAGCTTCCAAATATTTAGAGAACAAAGTCCTGTACTATGTATGTACTATTCTCTGTTTATTACCTAGTTCTCACTCCCAGCTGTCTCAGTGTCTCTCTTGTATCTATTGCACCAAGGTCTTGAACTCTTTGATCAGAGCTACCAATAGGAAAACGAAAGCCGATAGGGATTTACCAAAGAGCTTCATATTTTCCGAAGTCTAAAGATCGGTCACAGAGAACATTGTGTAGAAATTGCCTGTACAAGTGAGTCTATGTGGAATGTGTCTCCGCATGTGTCCATGTAGAGCTGCAAATAATTGTGCAGCGATGGCTTTGGCAGCGCCAAACTATGAAACTGGCTAGGGTAATGGCTTACATTTTAAACTTGTTGGCTTTAATTCCTGCTTCAAGAGCTTACCGGCTATATGCAGCAGTTGCCTTGTCTGTAATACGGGGCCATATGCCTAACTCGTAGGACTGTTGTTAAAGGCAAATGCAATAATGTAGGGTGGAAAACACACAGCACAGTACCCTGAAATGTAGTCGGGGTTAAAGATGCATTACCCAGAATAAATTACTTGATCTGTCAGGACCTCAGTGTCCTCATGTGTAAAGTGAGGACAATAACACCTTCTTTCAGGGTTGTAGTGAGTATTGAATAAGATAACATGTGAAGGTGTCCAGCACAATAACTGGCACTAAATAATTCTTTCCATTGGTATTATTAATTTATAAAAGTATATCCAACAAAAGTCCCAAGTGGCACAGACAAAATAAGTTAATAATCTCAATGAGTAGACTATGAAGTAAGATTTCCATTCATACTGGAAAGAGTAGGTAAACACATATGCTTGGAAAGCTTATTAGGGCTCTACTAGCTAAGAAAGACTAATGAGGGAAAGCATTAAAGCAATTTTCTAAAACTCACAGTATATGATCAAAAGACTGGAACAGCAGGAATGTATTTATAATGCTTACTGACATAAATATCCTTTAGAAAGAGTAATTTGGAAGTTCTCATGCTCTTAGAGTCTTTGATCTTGAACCTCAATATTTGAAACGAACTTTTTGTGTCTGTGGTATTTTTCTTTTGTCTTTTTAGAATGCAGTGAAACTGAGCATGAAAGCTCGCTTGCAGTCTGTCTCTTACCTAATGTTGCCTGTAGAATTGCCCTTGCAATAGGGTAGCATGTGGCTATTTACATTTAAATTAATCAACATCCAATAAATTTAAACACATACTCAGTTCTTCAGTGGCACTAGCTATATTTTGAGTACACAACAGCCACATACAGCTACCACATTGGACAGAACAGATAAACAAAATTGCAGAAAGGTCTACTGGACATGGCAGATCTATATATTCAAGCTGCTCATTCAAATATTGAAATGCCTCCAAGATATCACATTCAAAGACATTCATGCTGGTGCAAATGTCTGATCAAAGTGCTGCCAATTTACATGATTAGCTTCAATGGTAAAATAGGAATCAGATATTGGAGACTGTGTAACATAAATAAGAGTCAAATGTGTAGACCAGGAACACACAGTATACCGTGGTGGTTACAAGCACAGGCCTGGAGCTAGACTGCTAGATTTAAATCCTAGCTCCATGTTCGTGCATGGTGTACTATGTATTTTTGGTCTATACATTTTCTTATATGTACTCCCACTGTGAACCACCTAAAATCTTTTGAGACATAAGCCAGGGCATAAATAAATAATGTAAATCAACATTTCAATGCTTTTAAAATATTATATTATTTACCAAGAAGGAAGATATTTTTGTTGCTGTTCAGAATTGTTTTTTTAAATATTTTTCTCATAAATTTTATTGATTCTTTTGTATAAAAATATACAAGTCTCCATCATTGGATAATAAGTTGATTAATTTTTAGTTTTTTAAAGTTCATAAATGCTTTGGCAGAAGTTTGATAGAAATATTATGAAGATATAAAATTGGCTTGTATCTTACTGTGGAAATTAAGATCTCAGCAATGAAATGACATTTGGATTGTAATTTAGAATTTTTAAAAAAATCTTGGATAATCAAGTCCCAAAGTTATGTTGTAACTCCTTGCCTTGCTGTTAGGAGAGTCCCATCCTATTTTTACAGTCTTATCTCACACTACCCACTTCCTCCCACCTTGTGTTCCAGACACACTGTACCACTCTCGGTTTCATAAATAAACTAAGCATTTTGCTTCCCTCCCACCCCACCACCCTTTGTTCAGTCCATTCCCCACTCTGGCAACATTCACATTCCTTCACTCTCTGTGGAATTCTACCCATCCCTCAAAATCCTTCTGGAAATTCGTCTACTTCAAGATATCTTATCCAACCCCGAATCTTCTTACCTTCTCCTCAGTGCAATACGCTACTCCCAAATTCATTCCGGATGTGGTCTTCTTTTAACTCGAGTCTCACTTTTCATTGTTTAACTATACGTATTTATATCAAGTAAGTAGTATGTTATTTCTGTTGTTCTTTTTCCCACCCACCATGGACTGCTGAGGGTTGAGATTTTTTTTTAATCAAAACTCTAACACAAACCAAAATAAATGTTTTAGAGAACAAAATGAAAATCTCTCTCTCTGCTTTCTCCCTTCCCTTCTCCCCTCTGCCCCCCTCTTTGTGATTATGGCTTGCAAAACTGTCTGACTGTGGTTGCCAGCACTGGCTTTAATAAAGATATATAATTAGGATTGGTTGTGGCTTTCAATCTTCTATGCCCTCTTTTTGAACTGAAAGTGCATAGTGGGACATGAATTGCCCCTTTAAAAAACTAAACAAAATATTAATTATAAGGAATCATTTTATGTCAATTAGTTTTCTTTCTGGTTCTTGTGTCTCATTAAGCATCTGGATTTGACTTGTTTATATTTCACTTATATTTTCTTCCCTATGGAAAAATATTTATGATTACTTATTATATCAAATGTTGTGAAAGGTTTGTGATTCTTACCTGTCATGATATCATTTCCCTGGGATTTGTTATGATACTTCTTTTACTCAAATTAGCTAATTAATTTGCTTATAAAGACAGTCCCTCTACCTCCTCTGCTATTGAAATTCTGTCTAGGTGAAATGTTTTTATTTATTGATTCTTACTTAGTTATTCTCTAACAAAGATTCCCTCATAAAAATGACTTGTAGTGTTCAGTACTCATCCACACACCAAAATACATATAGAACTTTTCAAGGAAGTATCTTTGTCCTTAAACATAGTATTTCAGCCATTTCTGTTCTAACAGACTTCAGCTTGGATGCATAGCTTCCTGCATAAAATTACTTAAAAATCCTTGCAAATCTTTACATATATAGGTGCAATTATTTATTATTGAAAAACCACCCACCTGGAAATCAGCACCGGAAGGGCCCAATTTGCTTGTGGGTAGCAGTGGGAGGGAAGTGAATGAAAGCCGGCAGAGAGCTGAGCAAGCAGCATTGTTCCCTCTCGACCCCTCCCCCACTGACAGCATCACAGCGCAACGGACGTGGGTTGCCCTGCCCTGATGAATTGATGAATACCTAAGGCTCCACCCCTTCCTACATAACAGGTGTGCTGAGACAAAAAAAAATATGGCCCAAATGAACAGATCAAAGCTCCAGAAAAAATACAACTAAGCAATGAAGACATAGACAACCTATCAGATGCACAGTTCAAAACACTGGTAATCAGGATGCTCACAGAATTGGTTGAATATGGTTGCAAAATAGAGGAAAAAGTGAAGGCTGTGAAAAGTGAAATAAAGGAAAATGCACAGGAAGCCAGCAGTTATTATTCCATGTAACCACTGGAACACAAGTCTGAAGTACAGTAAAAGGAAAATACTTGTAAACACATTCATAACTACACATATTAAAAGCAATACTCATCAAAAAATAAAAAATCTTTACAAATCTAGTTACATCTAAGAAAATTCTCTAGAAAGATTGCTTAACCCCCCTACAAACATCTCATATCACTCTTCTGCCAAAAAACTTCAAAGACATTCACTATCTACAAATCTCTTACTCTGACTTTCAACGCCCTCTACTACCTGACTCCTATGAATTTACTTACATCTCAGAAATCCCATTTTAATGTTATATGTTTCAGCCAAAATATGAACTGTTGCTCTCTAAATATAGCCCCCAATTTCCCACAATTATGCATTTGCTCATGTTACAAGTGAAATGACCCTATCCCCTAGCCTCACCACCTAGATATACTGAAATCATACTAATTTTTCAAGACTTTCTTCAACTGTAACCTTGTGATGAAATCTCAAATTGTCCCAGGCTGAAGCTATCACTTAGCCCTTGAAACTTCCATAGTAAGTTCCTTATAGTTCTTTTACAGCTCTTTCAATATCATTACATAACAAATATTGAACAAAGAACTTTGTTGCACATGTAACTAACCCAATAAAAGTAATACCTCATATTAATAGATGCTATGTTTGATTTTTCAAAATTCTTTTACATATTATTTAATCATTAGAATTCCAAATACTAAGTAGAAAAATGATTATTACTGACATTGTACAAATGATGCACTGTACAAATAAAAATATGCATTATGTATGATTTGTCTTGGATAAATAAAGTAATCAAGACTTAAATAGCTCAAAATAACTTTTCCAAGTTAGAGTAGTTAATGAATGGCTGGGGCTTAGGACCCAGCTCTTGATATTTCTACTCTATCAGCTGTCTCACTTAATTAACCTTAGATACTAAGGCATTTTCAGTTTAAACAAGTTTGTATTTTTTGGTTTCAGCATATCATTTGATGATTATCCTCACTGTGTTTTCTTCTATTCTAATGTTCCATTATCAAAATGGAAAGTATCAGAAATATATTAAAGGACAAAAATAGATTCTGTGCTGATTTTCAAGATCTTACAATGAAATAATCCTGGCATTTAGAGTATGTCCTAAGTTTCTAAGGTTTTTCTTCTACCTGAAGGAGAATAACACCTGTCCAGCTTCCACTTTCCCTTATTTCTCCAGTGTAGACTGATTTTTTAAATTATTTTTTTTGTTTAATTACAGTTATTTGCAGCCTCTCCCCTCCCCCCTGCAGACTGATTTTTAATCCACCATGATCTTAGAATTAGCAATGCCATATTTAGTTTATAAAAAGAGGAAGAGGAACAGGGCTGCCACAACTTTTCCAAAGTTGGAAATCATTACTTTAGGCAGTGTGGGAAAAGAAGATCTGCATTTTATACTAAGCTTGAGCCCACCTAATTATAAACAAAATTGTCTTCACCATACCTCTACCTGAAGAAAGTTGCCAACGTGACAAAATTATCTATTTAGCAAATCTGAGCCACAGGAATAAATGATTCATATGCTGAATATCTGATTAGACAAATAGGGTCTTTCTACAAAATTGAAGGGCTTAAGTGATATAAGTGTTAAATAAAAATTAAGTTTTTTAGCTTAGAAGCTTAGAGTACACTCTATAAATATATAATGCAGTTTATGAAAAATCTATTGGATTTGTAGAAGTTTAAATTATTTAATCAGAGCTATTCTGTCATAGTCACTTCTGGGCGGATCTCTTGTTTTCAGGCACCCAAAAGTTGTATTTGACAATAAATAATAAAAATGACAAATAGCTAGCCTCTTATTATAAAGATAAGTCAAATTTAACAGTGGGATTATGAAAAGCATAAAACTTGAAAAGCAGAAAATGGAATGAGATGCTGTATACGCGGCAAAGTATAGAGATTAAGAGCATGAGTTCTGCAATCATTTTACTTGAGTTTCATCCCTGACACCTTAGTATTAACTGCGTGATGTCCATCTAGTTACTTAACTCATCTTTCACTAACTTTATTCATATGTAAAACAGGGGTATAGTAGTATCTTCCTCACGGGGTTGTTTTGAGTGTTAAGATAATGTGTGGAACATATTTGGCATAGAAAGCTTTTATTTATTTTTTTAAAGATTTTATTTATTTATTTTTAGAGGGGAAGGGAAGGAGAAAGAGAGGGAGTGAAACAGCAATGTATGGTTGCCTCTCACGTGGCCCCCACTGGGGACCTGGCCTGCAACCCAGGCATGTGCCCTGACTGGGAATCGAACCGGGACCGTCTGGTTCCCAGCCCGCTCAATCCACTGCGCTACACCAGCCAGGGCTGGCATAGAAAGCTTTTAATAGGCGTTACTTATCATCATCATCAAAAGAAAACAAGACTAACAAGTTTAAAGGACTTGAAATTGTTTTGTCTTTGAAAAAATACGTTGGGGATGATCTCCCGTCTTCACGGAATGTTAGAAATAGAAAGGAGAATTTAAGATTCTCTAATCCACACTAACCCACACCCGCATCGTATTCATCAATGGAGGAAACTGGAGCTCAGGAAGATGACATGAGTTGTTTAATATCACATAGCTGGTGTTGTATAAGTAGAATTAGAACCCAGGGCTCCTGACTCCATGGCCAGGTCCCTTTCTGCAATTTATAATAGTCACTACCACCCCTCCCTCTTCTTTTAGTTATTTTGTTGTAAGGAATGTAAGGCTGTGGCACAGAGGGCATTAGAACAAAAGATGTAGATTTTGATCCTTATTCCTGAGGTACCTTTAAAACTAAGACATCCTCTTCATTCACAAACATTTTTGATCACTTCCTATGGAATAGGCAATGTTTACTTGTGGGGTGACTTGCTGCAATCCTGCCCATAGCTAGATACCACTGAAGTGCCTTCCATGATCAAGAAAATGTTCATTTTGGACATTTACTCAGACTATCTTACCTAATTCTGTAGACTTCCAGGCAAAAGAGGTATCTTTAGCAAGTATTCTGGAATTAATAAACTTTATATTCAGATTGTTTTTATCCACCTTATAATCAACTTAATATGATTTCAGTTCACACTGATCAACATCATATGTTTAATGTCTGATGTATATTAAACTACGACCTTAATATTGCAATTTTTGTAACTATCGCATTCCTCTTGTTTTTATGAGCTTTGTAAGCCACATTTGCCTACATCAATTATAATAATGAAGACTCAAAATAATTAAGGAAATTATAATCTATGGAAGTAACGTACCAGGTTTCTAAATATACAAAGTTTGTATATTTTATTTTAGGATCATGCTAGTCTTTGTGTAAATGTACCAATTTGCCTTTTAAATATTGACTATCTTGGTATCTGAATAAAGTAACCATGCCCATACTACAACAAATAAGTGTCCTACAGGTGTGATATATAGATAGATACACATACGGATATAGATGCAGATATGTGTGTGTTTTTGTTTGTGTAGTCCTATTTGTGTTAATTTCTGCAAGTTTATAGAACTTCTTAGTAAATTCTTTTATCTTAAAACCCAGTCCACTTAGCTAGTGAGTTTCATTCTGTTTGATCTGATGATTTCATCAGATGAGAATTAGAAAAAGGGAGGGGGAAAAAAAACCACTGTTTATAGAACACCTACCAGGTGCCAGCCAGTGTGCACAAACTGTCTTGTCAAAGCAATTCTAGTTTCAGTAGCCCCAGCCATAAAAGTGTACCAAGTTACAGAAATGCACCCTCCACACATGAATAGTTTTATTACCTCCCAGTAGATGCATATTGATATAGACATTTGGGAATTTAATTGAGTTAGTATCTGTTAAAACAAATAGTGCACATACTCTGTGCCCCAGCAATGCCTTTTCTTTGTGGGATTTCAGAGTAATCCTCACAGCGCACCAGAATGCTCATTGCAGTGTAGGGAAAACCCTGAAACAATGTAGACTCTCATAAATAAGATATCAAACAAACATAGTGGAACATTATATATCAACTTAAAATCATGAATTAAGACATATTTCTAATCTATAGAGCAAGAAATATTGCAGAGGAATAAAAGCAACCAGTATTATTATTTATCCATATATATTTATTTAAAGATACATCTGACAATGATGGTTACTTCTTGATAAGGGATTCAGATGGAGGGAGGATGGTTAAGGGAAGGTCTTTGATTTCATGGGGGAAGATCTCTATATAATTTTGTGTTAGAATGTGTTCATGTACTATTGCATAACTAAAAACATCCTCTTCCCCCTTTATCTCTTGGAACATGCTCCTCTTGTGTCTGAGGGCCAAACCTACCTGATCTTGGTTGTGTCTGTAACTATTTTCCTAACTGAAGAACACGTACCTGTTTGGTCTACTATCTTTAATTATCTGCATATGTCAAGCACTTTTCCTCAGCTACAAACAGAAATCTGAGAACATACCCAAAGGCTTCCTTGTAACATTAAACTTGCATTATTGCTCTTGATTTAACAGGCAAAGGGGGAATGAAAATTTTAGAAGTTGAACCATATGAAAAGCAAACGAAAAACTACAGTGTGCAAAATATTTGGCAGATTGAGTAAATGCATAGTCCTGTTTTAAGAACAGCACATTACATTGACATTATAGCTGTATTTCCACATGAGTTTGCCAGTGTACCCTTTGTAGGCCCGCATTCTGACTTTTAATAGCCTCCTTGTTCTAAAGAAAAAAATACTTCTATCGTTGTGGGAATATATCCTGGAGTTGTATCAATTGGTTGTAAATTATAGTAATATACGAAGAGATTAAGTAATGCTACCAATTCTTTGCACACTAATAAAGTTATGCATCTTTGCTTATTTGAGAAAAAAATAGAGAATGCCAAGATAATCAATAGAATTACTTTTATCTAGTCATTATTAAAATCATACATAGAGAATGCCAAGATAATCAATAGAATTACTTTTATCTAGTCATTATTAAAATCGGACTGTTTTTAAACATCAGAACCTACTCTTTGAAATTAAAGCAGAAGAAGACCAGATAAAGCATAACCACAAGTCATCTTGAAAGAATATAAGGGAGTAGTCTTTAGCTGAGATTTCAAAGGGAGTTTTTTGGATTGGTTTGAGAATTTTTACATTTAATGTTTTTGACTGATAAATTTTGCACCTTGTTTTAATTGCAGACATATTATACATTGGGGTGTAGATTAGCAGAGTTCTCAAAAAAAAAAAAGGAATGCAACCTAAAAGTATAAGAAGGATGTATTATCATGAAAGCACTCTTAAAATTATTTTATCGTTGGGTTACTGGCAAGGCTTAGAAGAATTCAGTAATGTGCTCTTTGAGTAGATGGGAATCATCTAGGAAAACATAAAATACTACTTCTGATAATTTGGGTTATTATAAAAATAAAGAAAATAATACCTCAAGAACGTAAGATTCAAATGACACTGCTCAGGAACAATTTCTCACTCCTCTCTCTCTTTTTTTTTTTTTTTTTTTTGTTTCTTTCAACAGGAACTGCATTCTCCAACTCTGAAAATATCTACTTGTGCTCCAAGTGCTCTACATATAACTACAAATACTGAACAGGTATAAGATTTTATAGATTGGATTGGATTGTTTTCTTCTTATGTAAGCCCTGCTTATATGTTTAAACAAAATTTGGGCCCTGAGAAGGCTCTACACATCGAAAAATGTCCAGAACAAAAAACTGGAAAGAGTATTCTCACATATGATGATCAACTCAGTCCATCTGAGAACATGAAACAAGTGCTGAAATAATTGCTGTGAAGTGAGATTTTTCAGTCTCATTGTCTCCTCAATCGGATTGCTTTTAGCTTGGGTGAAGTTTGTTTTTAGCCAAGAATCTCCTTGTGATTATGTATATTTTAAGGGTCCCTGATTTGAGCACAAATGAAGTACACAGATCTGGGACTGACTGAGGGAAGCTTGTGTGAGTGATTGTACTGTAAGTTTTCCTTCAGAGAGAATAACTAACAGTGCCTTCTGCCTAGTCCTTCTCAAAAGTTCATGATTCAAAAGATGCACTAATGTCTAGATTCCTTAATATTTATGACCTAATAATCCCATTTTAAATATTATTTTTGAGCCCAAGAATTATATCTTCAAAAGGTACTATAAGAAAATACCACATTAAGAAATATATGATAAGTGAGCTAGTTACCATATTTCAAAAAGCTAATTCTAAGAACATAAAATATTAAACCATCCAAAGTTTGTTATTACATAGGAGGGGAGTATAAAGTATATGAGATTTGGAGGATGAGAGAGAGAAAGATGCTGTTCTAAGATGAGGTGCCAGGGTGTAAACTTGGACAGTATAGGAACAAATGGACAAAACTGGTCTCTGGAATTGGGTACAGTAAAGGAAAGGTGATATTATGTAAAACAAATAAGATAACCAAAGAAAAGTTTGCTTAGTTCTTCCTAATTTGACCTAACCTAGAGCTAGGTCAGTAATAGTCATGCATTTATTCAGCAAACATTTGCTTAGTGCTGAGTATGTATGTACCAAATACTGCACAAAGATTAATTAGATCCAATCACTATTCTCAAAGAGCTCACAGACTAGCATGGGTCACATACATGACAAAACATAAGAGAGTGGGATAAAGGCCACGATTGAGTTAAAAAATGGAGCCCTATCTTATATATTTACCAAGATAGAATTACCTCCGAAAAGTCCACTTAAATCACAGCATTGTCCAGTATACTTAAATCCACTCAGAAAACTGCATTAAGTGATATTTTCATAACTAAAGGACTTTAAAATTGGATTTACTACATGTATTATTTCTGACAATAAAAATGTGTGTTTATTGTAGAATTGTGGCACTCTAAAAGAATATAAAGAAAAAATAAAACTCACTCATGATCCTCTCCCCTACTCATAAAATACTACCCTTAGCGTTTGGTTTTCTTCCATTCAAATAAAAAATTGTGATCATAGCATAGATACAGTTTTATATCTTCATTTTTCACTTAACTTTATATAATATTGTAAGCTTTTTTCATGGAAATTTGTATTACTCAACATGGTTATTTTAATGGCTACATATTTCTGCCTATGGATGATTATTTAATCTTTCCCTTCTCCACAGGAAAGTACTCCTCTTACTGCACCCTATCAACTTATTGGTTTAAAATTTTTTCCAGTTAAATATGACATTTAAAAATATTTTATTTATTTGTTTCTAGAGAGAGGGGAAGAGAGGGAGAAAGGGAAAGAAACATCAATGTGTGAGAGAAACATTGCCTGACTCTCCCACGCCCCCAGCTGGAGACTGGCCCACAACCCAGGCATGTGCCCTGACTGGGAATCAAACCAGTGACATTTCAGTTTGCAGGCTGGTGTTCAGTCCACTGAGCCACAGTGGCCAGGGAAAAATAAGACATTTTTTGTGATGTTTATTTGATTCCTAGTTTGGCTGAACACTTTTTCTTAATTAATAGCCATTTGCTTTTCTTCTATTCAAATGTTCATGCTGTTTGTTCATTTTTGTATTAGTGTGAAGATTTTTTTCTTATTGAGGTATAATAACTCTCATTGTTATTAATAAGATCAACCTTTTTTCCATCAAAAGTTTGCAAATGACTTTGTCTTAGTGTTTTATCTTCCTTTTAATGTTATTTATGGCCCTCTCCCACTACCACACTGAATATTTAAATGTTTAAACATACACACAAACACACACATTTTTTCTCTGCTTCTCCTTCTTTTTAAAAAATATAGGATGTCCTTTTCAAAGAGAAGATTTAATAAGTATTAAGCTATATTTTTCTAATCATGTGGGAGCATTTGCAGTAAAAGAAATATTTTGAAACTCTCATCAAATATAATTTAGAATGTGTGATGAATTTATTGTGAGGCAAATATAATAGAAATACCTGGCAAATAAACATATGCTTTCATATATGTTTTTGAAACTGAAATGAACTAAAACACAAATTCAGATGTCATCATTTATGCAAATGACTAACAATTTTACTCTGAAAATTGCTCCCCATTATTACTGATGGTTCCAAAGTCACTAAATAACTATGTTATATGTATGTTTTAAATCTTTTCTTCACAGGAACTCCATTCTCCAACAGTGAAAGTCACTTCATATCCACAGACCACTATTAGGAGATATATAGTACAAAATCCTGAACAGGTAATCTATGTCACGCAAAGTCTGGTCCCAATCTATAATTCCTTAGAAGTGCATAATGTAAAGAGGAAGTGTGAGTCGGTTACCATATTCCTAAAATCAGATTGTTGGACTTTCTTCTGATTATAAAGTTAATTTCTAATCATCTTTAATTCTAAAGAAACATACATTCTGACTCAGAGCTGAAACAGTTCCAAGCAGCATGGAAATCCTTGGATTATAAAGTCTTTTGGTTTCTATAGCCCCACCCTTGTGCTACAAAGGATTTTTGTTCACTTCGAACCAAAGAAAAAAAGAGACAAAGTTCTATCATAGGCTTCACATAAAAAATGATGAGTTGTTACATTAGGGGTTGGAGTCTTTAGTCTATTTACATAGGCCATTGACATACTGGTTTGGAAGAGGAAAATGAAAAGTCAGAAGTTCCAAAGTGTTCCCATGCCTTGGTTGCCTATGATGCATGAACTTTTGTGCCTATTGATGAGCTATTTTGAAAATTTCCTAATTATATTTTCTTCTAAACTATATAACCTTATGTTTTATGAACTAGGATATTGTTATATGTCTAATTTTGAGGAAGAAATTAATAATCCCCCACAGTAATAAGCCTTCCTCAACACCCCCCCCCATGCACACTTCTTTAGCAGCAACAGTAAGTTTTTCTTGGGGTTATAAAGACAGAAGTTCATCCAATAGAAACAGCGTGCCCCAGATAATAACACAGCAGTTCTTTGCTTTGCTCTTTGTTGTGAATCTCTGCTATCACAGGAAACAATCTTTCCCTTTTTCACAAAATAAATTTGATCATTTGCTACAGCTGTGGAAAGCAAAGGGTTAAATTAGGGTAACACACTTGCTACTATTCTATGTAGATGGGGAGAATGAACTATTATTTTGCTTTTATCTATCTTGCCTCTTCTTTCTTTATTTTAAAATCATTTTCTCATGTCTCTTTAGCTAGAGAAGCTGTTCTGCTTGTGTGCGTGTGCGTGTGTGTGTGTGTGTGTGTGTGTGTGTGTGTGTGTACCTGTGAGCATGCAGTCTCTGTGTTGGAGGTGATTGTTTCAGACATTTGCTTGCAGTTTCATATATCTATGTAAATATCAAAGGAGACTATGATTACAGTAAAGCAGCTGCTTTCTCCTTCTTTTGCAGAATCAAATGTTTAAGCAAAAAAATTGCAAAGTGTGTGGGAGAGGAGGTCATGAAGAGGGCCTGGAAGATGAGAGTGTGCCTCTTTCACACACACATGAGAGCATGTGCATATTTGCATGCATATTTCATTTGATAACCCTGGCTTTCAAATAATTAATTTTAGACGGTGATTTTTTTTTCATAATGTGAGAATTGCCATGTTTGCTGAGCATATATCCACAGAGAGATTTAAAATATCAGATCATTTGAATTCCAGCCCACTTTGCCAGTGATTCTTATGTGACTTTGGATGAATTATTATTCTTTAGTTAATGGGGAAAGGGAAGAATTAATATTTATTGGATATACCCTCTCTGCTAGGCAATTTACATATTTTATCCCCTTTAATCCTAAAAGGGTAAGAAAACAGAAGCACAGAGAAATCAGAAGTGTGTATGCAAGTGTGTAACATATTTGTAACACTGCACCTGCTTATTATTATGGCTGTGTTCAACTACAAGGAAGCAAACAATTTATTTGGAAGAAGCCCCGATAGAGAGTTAATGCAAAATAATCATTTTAATGCTTTTCAGTCTATCCATTTTTGAGGAATAAAACAAATTTCAATCTGATGTTTTATAAGCAAAAATAATCTAATTGGTTTTACCAAACAGCTTGAAAATCCTGTCTAGATATATTCTCCATTTTATTTATCTTAAGTATATGCCTTTTTGTTTGTTCTTTTAAATTTCCCCAGGAGCAGATTCTGGCTTAATTACAATATTTATAATAAGCTGAGCCTCCTAAGTGGCAACTGTATCCTCTTTCACCTCCCAGTTTGTGTAATCTTTACTTCTCTTTCCTGTAATTAAACTGATCTCATTCCACTTCTCTCATTATGACTTCTTCCACCTTTTTTTAGTCTTTTTATTTTTGGTTGTTCCTGACCTTCTTTATTCTTCACTTATTGTCATTTTCATCACAGGATTTATGCATTATGGTATATAACTTGACCCAGACATGAGGGAAATAGTCTTGTTCCTTCAAGTAGATAGAGTCCAATTGATAATAATCAGTTTCATTAATTTTCCCACATGACACTCCTATTGCAGGTAGAGCACTGTACAGCATTCAAAAAAACAAACAAACAAACAAACAAAAGGAAATAAGACATGGTTACCAAACCATAGGAGCTTACAATTCCTCTCAGGAAGGGAAGTAAGATAAGAGCCACAAATAGCTATACAAAATACATGGTGAGATGTGTGATAGATGCCATGAGAGAAATGCAGATGAAGTCTTATTAAAGTGTCGAGGTTGGAGATGACACATTTGTTTGGGGGAGGGAATCAGAGAAGGTTTTAGTGTGTGGTATTTAAGATATTGTTACAATTCACATGGTTTTTAATATCATTTTACTAATGAGTAAACTGAAGCTTAAGTCAGTGCAACATGCTCAGGTCTTCTGACTCAAATATTTCCCTCTTTGCCTTTTCTGACAGTTATTCTGGGACTAGTTTTGATAAGATTTGATAAATTACATTGGATATGGGGTTAAAAGCAACAAAAACAGTCATATATGACCCTAAGGTTTTGAGTATGCGGTACTTGGAGTATGGTAGGCTAATTAAAAGAACAAAGAAGTGAGGAGGAGGAGGAGAAGCTAGTTTGGGAAAAGGGGAGATTTGATATTTGTTTGAATCAGTGGTATTTGAGGTGCATAGGAAGGAAAATGCCCAACAGGCAGTTAAAATGAACTGGAGAAAGGCCATATTTGAAGTAGAGACCATCATAGTTATTCCTCTTAAAGTTATCATTGTAGCTGCAAAAATGGGTGAAATAACTAAGGGGTAATGGAGAGGGTTGAGGTTAGAACCTTGAGAAAGTCCTACTTTAAGAGAACAGAAGGAAAGAATCACATACACAGGCAGAGGATCTGCCGCAGAGGGACATGAACATGGAGTGATTGAAGCAAATTCAGAAAGGGGGTGGTAAACTATCTCAAATGGCAAAAAGGCCAAGGAAGATGATGTTTGACAATAGAGCATGACCATCAAGAAAGCACTGGTGACATCTGAAGATCATTTTTGGTATACCTGTGGAGGCAAAATCCAGATGCAAAAAGTTAATTAATGAATAGGTCAAGAAGTGGAGGAAGTAAGTGATGAGCACTCTTTTAGTTTTTTAAGATTTTATTTATTTATTTTTGGAGCAAAAAGAAGGGAAAGAGAGGGGGAGAAAAAACATCCGCGTGTGGTTGCCTCTTGAGTGCCCCTCACTGGGAATCTGGCCCGCAACCCAGGCATGTGCCCCGACTGGGAATCAAACCAGCGACCCTATGGGTCGCAGGCTGGTATTCAACCCACTGAGCCACACCAGTCAGGGCCTCTTTTAAAAAAAGATATTGGTCAAAGGAAGAAGAAATGGGATAGTAGCTAAAGAAAAAAACAAAATTTGGACATCTGAGACATTTGTATATAGAGAAAAAAATAGTACTAAGGAAAATTAAAGATGCATCAGAGAATGGAGACAACTGGGATAAGATTCTGGAAGAGACATGAGAGGAAAGAATTCCAGGTACAGATAGAGCAGTGACTTCAAGGAAAATAAAAAGAAGTATGTCTTTCACTGTAATGAGATGGAAGGAGCAGCAACTAAAGCGAGATTTTTGAGGTGAGGAAGAAAATGAAGTAACCACATTGGATAGATTATCTTGGTTTCCTCAAAAAGTAGAAGGGCAATGAGGGAACATAAGCATAGAGGACTGAGGAAAATTAAAATAATTTGTAACCATAGTTATAGAGAATTTGATGAATACAAATATGACAATGAGGGTTGGGAGGGCCTCCTAACTTTGGATAACTTCAATTTGTACTGAATATATCTATTTTTTTTTCTCCAGCAAGGTTTCATGGCCTGGGAACAGTAAAGTAGATGTTGGGGATTATGGACTTTGTTAGATGTGAGAACTATTGCCAGAGGTCCTAAAAGTAACAATTATAATTATAAGATCAGCCATCGTTGAAAATACCTGTTAATTTTTAGGGTGGATCTGGCAGCAATTCAAATGCACAGGCAGAAAGAAAAATAAGCTGCCAAAATAGTTAAAGCGTTCAGTAGCTCATTTGTGAGAAATCTAAGACTTCAGATTGAATTTATTTTGATTACCTATTTTACTCACAGTGATTTGTTCATAGTACTATTTAGTTTTACCTTCTTCTAGATTTTGGGAAAATAATAGTCCTCTAAATTTGAAAGTATTTTTACTAAGTTATTTAAAATAAGAAGTTCAACACTCATTTCAAAGAAAATCAATGCCTAACACATTTTTCTTCTCAAAAATAACAATAATTCAGCATTGATAGTAAACTTTAGTTCACAGAGAAGAAAATTTCATTGTTTTTGTTAAATTTATTCTTCCCCTCTTAGAAGATGCTGTATCCTTGAGATGAAGGTTCAGCTTTTCCCTTTTCACCCAATCATCTGTTTGCTATGTAGTATTCAAGATTGATATAAACTCTACTTTTGTATATTTTTAATCTCTTAAACATGTTGCATGATTGCAAATACATATCAAAGAGGCTTTTTTAAAAAAGAAATACAAAATAGCTTCTAGGGGAATTTATCTAAATAACTTCATTTTTACATTTAATAATTTATCAGCTAGTCAAATTTAATCACTTACATGCTTTTTTTACCAAAGTATCCCAGGGATATTTAGTTAAATCACTCTTTGTTGAAATGTTAATGTAAGAAGTATGTAGCTTTGGGTTCAAGAGTGTCTTGTGCTCTCAATAACCAATTTTTTAGTTCTGTTCTATTTTGCAATAGCAGACTCCAAAATTGGTAGGACCTTTTGTGATTTTGAAATGGTCCTAAACACATCAACTGGTGACATGCTTGGCTAATCCTTTTGTAAACTGTTGTCCTGTATACAAAAATAGATGAATGCTAATTTTGGTTTGTAACAGAACAACTCCAACTCCCCCTGTACAAGTTAAAGACTCAAATGAAAACCAAAAGAAGGGAAAGTAATATAATATACATTACATTTATTTCAGACTCCCGGTCTGATTCCTATTAGCTCTTCCCTGCTTTCTTTCAGATCATGGACATGTCACCAGCCTTTATTTCATTAACTGACATGTTCTAACATAATGCTACATCAATTTAGTTGATTATATGGAGATACAGTGGCCCTTAAAACATCTACTCTGTTCTCAGTGTTCAAAGTATATGTTATACTGAGAACTTTAGCTTTGATTATAATCACAAGTAAGAAGCATACACTTCAAAAGTACCCAACCTGAGTTCCAGGAAAAAAATATTTAATATAGTTCTCCCTACTTTATTGTTCAGTGGTGCTGACATACGTTTATTTTGCATTCCTCCGATAATACTTTTGCATAGAGAGGAACCTGCCAGTGAACCCAATTTGAATGAGGTCGGCCTCATGCTTGTATACCTCAGAGAAAACTCATTATATCTTGCCTTAGGAATAAAAACAAATTATCTCTTCTGCCCCCTTCTTATTTCCCCCAAACACTGTGTTAGGCCTGCTTAAATGTAGTAGGAGAGATCCAGTTTACTCTTGTTTGAGAAAATAGCCTATCTTTATTACTATTTCCTTGCGTCTCTCAGACTTTAAAGGGATATCATGCCACTCTTCTGCTAAAGTCTGCCACTACTGTAGAGTTTATTAGAGACCAGATATTTGCTCAAGTTAATGTTTCCCCAAAAATGTACTGTTTAAAGAACAACACCATCTTTACTGTCTTTATAGGAACCACTGTCTCCATTCCTAAGAGGAGGCCATTTCTTTCCGGGAAACAATGTTATTTATGAAAAAACAATAAGAAAAGTGGAGAAGCTAAATATGGATCAGGTATGTAAAATTTGTTTTAAGGCTTATTTCATAAGCGTATACTTTTGAATTATGAGTGTTTTAGTAGAGCTAAAACGGCATTCAAGTGTTAAGTGGTAGGCAAGAACAGTATGAGTTGTAATAGTTGCCTGTTCATACAGCCCTTCGTATCATCGTTAACACTTTCATATCCATTTCCACACATTATACTGATTGGGAAACTGAGGTAAAGATATATCAACTGACATGGAAAATCAACAGTAAAATCTGAACTTGTATAGATATCCCGTGCTTTGTATGTTTCTTTTAAACTGGTCTCACAAAATAGTAATTTAAAACATTACAATTTTATCTTAATTCATTTAAAATAAAATAAAATATTCAATGATGATGTATGAATGGACACGTAAAATACTGTATACTGTAAAAGATCTAGATAAGTAAAACTTCAAGTCACATTTTAAAAATTCCATATCTAGAGGCCCAGTCCTTCAAAGCAAGGATGTTGCTATAACCGGCAGAAGTTTCCACACGATCTGCTTAGAGGATTCAAGCATGTCCACCCAGACAAAGCCTAGGAGTTATTTCTTGTACGGTTTTGAACTAAACAGTGTATTCATTTCTTAGGGTTGCTGTTATGAACTGCCACACTCTGAGTGGCATAAAACAACAGAAATTTATTGCCTCACAGTTCTGAAGGTTACAGTTATGAAATGACAGTGTTGGCAGGGCCGTGCTCCCTTAAAAACCTTTAGGGGAGAAACTCTTCATACCTATCTTCTAGTTTCTAGTTGCCTTAAGTGTTCCTTTACTTGTAGATGCATAACTTTAATTCTCCACTTTAAATGCCATCTTCGCTGTGTGTCTTCACATTGTTTCCTTTTGTACATCTCCGTCTCTGTGTCTAAATTTTCCCCTTTTATGAGGGACTTGTCCTGTTGGATTAGGATCTCTCTTAATGACTTCATTTTACCTTGATTATACCTCTGTTTCTGAATAAGGTCACATTCTGAGGAATTGCAGATTAGGACTTTAGCATATCTTTCTGGGGAGACAGGGGCAAAATTCAACCCCAAACAGGCAGTTAAATAATACTGAATGAATTTTGATCAAAAATAATTTTTCATATATACATTAAACATTAAAATAATACTAAATGTTTATTTTTAATTTTCTTGGCATTTAAACACGTGTTATTTTTGTGAACATTTATGAGCAGTTGTTACCAGATTTACAGGAACTAATGCATATTACTTATATGCTGCCTAATAACAATTAAATAGAATAAGCTCTTAGAATCATAAACATCCAAATCTTTAAGATTCTGGGCTGCTTGGAAAGTTGGATAGAGTCTGAAGAGTACAGTACATAGATCTTCCAGAAGAGCAGTAAATATTTCTTTTTTGTAAAGATTTTATTTATTTATTTTTAGAGAGAGCAGAGGGGAGAAAGAAAGAGAAAGAAACATCAATGTATGAGAGAAACATCAATGGGTTGCGTCTTGGCCCACAGCCCAGGCATGTGCCCTCACTGGGAATAAAACCGGCAACCATTTGGTTCACAGACCAACATTCAATCCACCGACCTACACCAGCCAGGGCTTTTTCTGACCATTATGATACCAAATACAAAAATTTCATCAAATATATTAGTTCTTCAAGGGGCACTTTCCTCAAGCTATCAAATTATAACATTTTTCCTTTATCCAACTGGACTGCCAAAACAATGAGTTTGGTACATTTTAAACCATAAAGAATGTTTGAGGCATATCATTTCATACTCCTTCTAACTGCTCGTTACAAAGAGAATAAAGGCCTTTTCTAAATTTTGGTCCCTAGAGGAAAATATTGAATATCTTATACATTATTATTGTTTTGCATTTGGAACAATTAAAGAAGAAGCCCATTAAGAGAACATTGTTGCTTACTATTAAGTTAAATATTTACATTTGTATTTCTACTTTTCTAATAAATGACTTAAATGGACTGCCATGGAGATTACCCAAGATAAAAGGAGCCATATGTATAGAACAAAGTACAAGTGCTTTGACGTAGTTGAGTTTTCTCATTGATAGAAATACAGTAGGATGTACTATGCAGCTGTTTAAAAAAAGAGAAATTGTTACCTTTTGTGACAGTATGGATGAACTTGGAGGTTATTAGGCTAAGTGACATAAGCCATGCAAAGAAAGACACATATCATATGATTTCACTCATATGTGGAGTCTAATGAAGAGAATAAACTGAGGAACAAAATAGAAACTGAGACATGGACACATGGAACAGAATGACAGCTGTCAGAGGGGATGTGGACTGGATGAAAGAAGGTGAAGGGAT
>PVJI01017388.1:0-35776 GCA_004026765.1 Micronycteris hirsuta
TATTTCAGGAAGCACTCTAGAGTGTTCGGCGATAAGCCCGACCCCAGGACACAGGACGGCAGGTGCACCAGGCCCAGGGACAAGAAATCTGCCCGGGAGGAGCCAGCAGACTCTCTGTCTCCGACGAACCCACTGCACGGCCCTTACCTACTTGTTGTATCTGTTTAGCAAACTAACCCCGCATCTCGACTCCTCTTTGAGGCTGACATCTAGCAGGATCTTTGAAATTTACTTTCTCCTTTTAGCCTGCTCTATTTTTAATGTCTGAGGGAAAGAACAAAGGAGGGCGAACGCCAGACAAGATCGTTGCATTCCTGCAACGAGCTGCGGTGGAGCCCCGCTCCAGCTCAGCCAACATAAATGTTTTAAAATTCCGCCCTTGCACGAAACAAGTGCTGGTGTAGTCATCAACTCCGAAGTCAGGCCCCTGTTTCTGTCTTTGATTTGGTGACATGAAAGGCCCCCGCATCAATCATTAACAACCTATTAACACAAGCAGCCCAGAGAAGTTTTCCTGGTCTGGTCAACCGCAGTGGAAGAAATTCCTGTCATCCAGCTGGCTGGCCGGCCGCGTGGTGGTGGTGATCGGCCCAGGCAGGCTGTTTTCAGCTTTGAAAGGGCCGGCTGCTTCCCCTTTCATCTCTCTCCGAGTAACAGATACCTGGTAGGCCTGCCCTCTCCCTCCCCCGCTGCAGAATTATCCACCTGCCTCCTCGGCTTCTGGCGTGGAGAGGCCTGCACAAACACCGGCCATATTGAGCGCGTGCAACTGGCGTGCAGGCTGGAAGGGGTCCCCGGAGCCTGTGGCCCACAACGCATCCACGCATGTCAGGACAGGGAGGGTCTTCGGGGGTCTTGAGAACGCAGTTGTCTGCCTGGTGTTTCCGATTCTTGCATTTAATTGGTTTTGATTGGAGGCAAAACCAGTCAACATCAAGAGTTTTTGCTAGTCAGCTCAAACCTGTTTTTTCAATGGCCTATGTGCCTTGGACGAGACACATCCGGGAATCTTGCAGACCTGGAGAGTGGGATTCCAGTCCTGATTTTGACTGCGATTCAGCAGATGACCTTGAGGAAGTCACCAGTCTACGCTGGACTGGTCTCTTTGTCTAGAAACGAGAGGTGTGGTGTCCTCGATTCCTACACTCCAACCACCAAGTCCCCACGACAGTGCCGACACCGGCACTGTCTTACTCCCCCGGTGCTTCCGCTACCTCGTGTTGCAAATAGGGACAATGCATTACTGGCCCCTCCTTCCTCCAGGAGCTGCTGTGCTGGTCAAGGGTGGAGAAGCAACGTGAAGGACCTTGAAGGAGTAAGAAAGGAAAGCAGCAAGCACTGTAGAGTAAAATGCCCGGCCACTCCATGCGGGTGCTGGGCGGATTCCTGCCCAGCACCTGCCACCTGGGCCTGGCAGCACTTAGCTTGGGTCTTTCTCTCTGTGCTATTGTGAGTTTCTTAAGAGAAATGGGTCACAATGTATCTACCTGGTACCTAACCCAGGAGCTGGCCCCCAGTAACTGCTCACAATATTTGAGAGCTAAGTGACGAGGCAAGAGCAGTGGGCAGGAGATGAATTAGCACATTTACATTACGCCATAAGAAGAAGAAACGGGCAAGGGAGTGCTGTACCCACCACCTGCTGATTGCTCTTCCTCATTTTACCTCGCCAGCCCAGCATTGTCTTTTTTTCTGCGTATTTTATTTTGTGAACTACCAAGGCACTGCGAAGGCCAGCACTCACAGAGCCAGATGCTAACCCCTAAACCTGAGAGCGAGACGGGATTAACAAGCGCCAGCGTCTCAGGTTAGGAACCGGACATTCTGTCTCTGCACCCACCCTCCCCCCTTCCCACTCAGGGGACCCGCAGGAAGCTGCTCCTTTTGAAGGTAAGCACCCTGTCCCCATTTGTTTATTCATGTGGCAAATAATTACGGAGGGCCTGCAATCTGCCAGGTACTGTCCTGGGTCCAGAAGCTAGAAGAGTGAGTAAGACCTGAAAATCAGTCAGGAGAGGCTGGGTCACGCTGCAAAAGCAATCTCAGAAAAATCCAACAGCCCCTTGAAGGCTCATTCTTGCTGCACGTCCATCACTGGTCAGCAGGGGGCGCTGCCCCTCAGAGTCGCTCAGAGACGCAGGCCGGCAAGTGCTCCTGCATTTCTGCTGCAGTGGAAAAGGGACGTAGGAAATCGTGCACTTGTTCTTTTAGCTTCCTCTGCTCTCACGTGTTATTGCCCAAGTCCTAACTTGAAAGGGGCCTGGAAATGCAAACCTACCTTGCGCGGGAAGGAAGAAAGGACTGGAGTCTTTGAGATCAGCACGGTCTCTGCCCTCTAGGAGCTTACAGTGCTGAGAGACTCAGGTGTGGGACCTACAAAATACCTGAGTCTGATAGGTGCAGACCTCCCGGGGAGGACACAGAAGAGAGGCCTGGTGCCTGTCTGTGCCGCTGCAGAAGGAAGACTAATCTTTATCCTTCCCTGGGGAACAGGGATCTCTCAAGCCAAATGGGATAAAATCTGTGTACAATGGTTGGTGAGAGCGAAAGAAAATGTCATTTTGGTAATGCAAGCAAAGTTTTTAAATACTTTCTCTGTCCTTCAGTCTTGTTTTTCAATATCTTTTCCTTTTTATTCCAAAGTAAGTAAAGCTAAGTTTTTTTCTTTCGGGTTCAAAGTGGTTGGACCTTTTGAGGGTCTGCCTGGGCTTCCCATTGTTCATTTAACCAAGATTTCATGATCACTTACTATGTGCTCGGACCAAGATTTCATGAGCATCTACTATGTGCTGGAACAATGCAGGGAGCTGAACAAAGTGCTCAGGCTTTGCTGCTTGAAGATGAAAAGGAGAGGCGGACATTAATCAAACAAACATGCAAGTAGCTACATGATTATTCATCGTGACAAATGCTATGTAGGCAAAGAATAGATTCCTGTAAATTGTGTCAAGAAAATAGATCTCAATCTCTACCTGCCAATTCACAAGCTCCTGGAAAGCTGATTGTATCTGTTACTCATTCATTCAAATAGCAGACATTGACTATGAACCTGCCATGTGAAAGGCTCCAGACAGGGAAGGGTGGGAAGAGGAAGTCTCAGACGGGAAAACGAATACCGGGATTCAGTGCGGCACAGGTCCTGTTCTCTGCAAGTTCATGGTCTCGTTGGGAAGCAGAAAGGTACATAGATGAACAGTGATACAATGTGGTTGGTGCTTCAGCAAAGGCTGAGTGTTTAAAACAGAAGGAATTCAAGACAAGGAATTGATTACCAAAGATAGAGGAAATACGAAGCCAAGCATGAGATTGCGAGGCAGCCCACAACCACCCCTAAGCTGGACAGACAGAGGGAGGAGGCAGGCATGGGAACTGGGGACCAGAGTGACACAGAGAAAGATGGAATGACTGCAGACCACCCAGAGGGAACTGGGACTATGGAGGGGACACAGGCTCCACCCACAGAGGAGAAAACCCTGGCTTCTTCTTCCCGCCCTCCAGGCCCCAGTAGTGCTTCTCATTGGCTGAATCCAGCTGGAAGCTGCTTTCTGAGGACCTGGAAAACAGATCTGCAGGGCTCTGCCCCCTCCCTTCCTCTCTTGCACCTCAGAGCAGAAAAATAGGGAAGGGGTCCTTAGCGCACTAGGTATGAATAAAATCTCAGAAAGCCTTGAAGGATGAGGTACATAGCCCGAGAAGGGGAAAATATTCCAGGTTAAGAAACAACATGGGTAAACGTTTCAGTATATAAACCGTTTGCCGGGTTCCTGAATGAAGGCATCCAGTTTGGCCAAGGGGGGGTGACTTTAGTACCCCGGCTACTCACACACACTTGTGTACGCCCAGGTACATGCTACAGTGCTGGGGCCCAGTCTCCCTAGAACATGCTCCCCAGTGGCCACCTTCCCTCCCCCCAAGTCTGAGCCCCTTGGTCCTCAGTGGGCTCAGCTCTGCTCTCTCACACTGTCTGTGCTGTTTCCTGGTCAGGATGCCGGAGCAGACAGGGCCCGTCACACCTGCGACTCCTGTCCAGAGGCCTGGGGCAGGGTCCCCAGAACCCTGTTGTGCCACAAATCGACACTTCAGTGGCTGGATCCAGGGAAGGTCCAGGGAGTCCAAGAAAGGAGACCAGAAAGCCAGGGCCACAGAGCCATTTGGGGGTGGGGGGCATCGTGGATTGGATCATGCCACCCCCCAATTCAACTGCACCCACAACCTCAGAAAAGTGAGCTTATTTGGAAATAGGGTCTTTGTAGATGCCATTAGCTAAGGATCTCAAGATGGCATCATCCTGGATCTGAGGCACACCCTCTATCTAGTGACTGATGTCCTCATCGGGAAGGATACAGAGAGACCCACAGAGCAGAAGGCCATGCGAAGACCGAGGCAGAGATTAGAGCGATGCTGCCACAAGCCAAGGGACATCTGGGGCCACCCGAAGCTGAAAGAGGCAAGGAAGGATGGTCCCCAAGAGCCTTCAGAGGAAGAAGGACCCCGCTGATACCTTGATTTGCACGCCCAGCCCCCAAACAGTGGGGAATAAATCTCTGTTGCGTTAAGCTACCCAGCCTGTGACTCTCATAGCAGCTCTCGGAGACTAACACAGGGGCTGTTACCAACCAATATTTCCACATTTAACAAATCACACAGCAGAACCACAGCCTCTCAGCCCCGACTGCTGCAACCTCCTCCCATCCCAGATGGAAGCCTGAAAGCCAAGGTTAACAATGGGTCTGTGGGAAGGGACGGGGAGCTCAGTGGGAGACATCCCTTCTCGGGCCCCTGCTCCTTCCCCAGTCCCCTTTCCCGCACCCAGCTCTCTGATCTCTGAGTCTGTGCCTCCCCAGCCACCCCAGGCCACTCTGCCTAATTTGGCTGCTGGAACCTTTGCCAAAACCCGTATTTAGTTGTTGAAAGTTCTTTGCCTGGGCGCCTCTGAAGTTAATGATGGAATCTTTGAAAATGACATTAGAAGCAAAACATAAGCAGCAGAAGACGTGAAACCACCTCGAGTCCATCTGTGCGAGCGCGCTCCACCTCAGAGCTCCCATTCCGCATGTAAAACAGAAGATGTGATTTATAATTCATATCTCGCCGGTGCGGCCCCGATGGAAGCGAACCGCTTTGATGAAATGTTGGTTTCATGCTCGTGGAACACCATTCCAAATCAGAGAATATTTGGGACTCTCACTCCTCGGCTGCCACTTTGAAGTAGAAAGATTTGTATTTTATGTGCTTCCCTTTAAAAAGGAGGGAGGGAGGAAAATACATACACGCCAACATGCATGTGGTGGAAATAGAGAAACACTCACGTGTGAATCGGCACGGAGCGGTAATGACGGCTTTAAGCATTGAAAATATTTATGGACTCGTATCTCCTGCTGAAGACCTGGTTCCAATAATTCTCCAAAGACTGCAAAATTCATACTTTGTTTTCTTGGGACTAATTTAATTCATTTGCAGTCTACAACACATGAAGGACCAAATCAAAGAGCGTCAACTTTCCGTCACCTCAGCTAATGATCTAATAAAGTTGTTCTGAATTGGCTTGTATATATATACGTGTGTGTATGACTTTGGCTGGAAAAGGCGGAGAGTCAGAGAGAGAGAGAGAGAGGGAAAGAGAAATACTGGTAGATAGGAATTTGGAAGACAATTCCTCCTACATTCATGGGAAGAACTAGAAAATACTTATTATGGAACAACTAAAATATCAACCAGGTTAAATCGCTTAATTATTTCCCCCAGCGACAAAATCAGCCGGCGTGTTGACATCATAATCAAAGCATTCATTGGCAGGTGTTCGTGGAGCCCCCTGGTACCAGGCAGGTCCCAGAGGCTGAAGATCATGTGAGAAGCAGGACAGATGGTTCCCACACTTCTGGAATAGACATGCCAGTGAAGGGTCAGAAAATAAACTCTTACATATATACCAGGCCTTTAGCAAATCTTTAATTCACCAGCTAAAGAGCAGAGAGTGCCCGGCTGGTGTAGCTCAGTGGATTGAGCGCGGGCTGGGAACCAAACGGTCACTGGTTCCATTCCTGGTCAGGGCACATGCCTGGGTTGCGGGCCAGGCCCCTAGTGAAGGCCATGTGAGAGGCAACCACACATTGATGTTTCTCTCCCTCTCTTTCTCCTTCCCTTCCTCTCTCTTTGAAAATAAATAAATAAAATCTTTAAAAAAAATAAAAAGCAGCGAGCAAGTTAAAAATAGAGAGGATAGGGGGTATGCTGTGTTTGACTGGGAAGATATTTATGGAGAGGTGACATCTGCCCAGTGACCTGAATTAAAGTGTGAGGGAGACAAGCATGCCAACCCCCCAGGGGAGAGCAATTCCAGGCAGAAGAAACAGCAAATGCAAAGGACCTGCGGTTGGAGCAAGCTTGCATTGTTTGAGGAAGAGCGAGAAGGCTGTGGCAACCACGTACACATCCGTGTCCCTTGCGTGGAGGTGCAAGGGAGCAGAGCCCCAGCTGACCCACTGGATTCGTACCATGAGTCAGAAGTCAACTTCTGACAGCTTAAGCCTCGGAGATCAGGGAATTTTTCATTACTGCAACGTAACCTAGCCTCTGCCCCCCCACCTCCCCCAGAAAAAAGAAATGAGAGGAAGACAAGACCGGGACACACTGGGAGGAACTCGGTGATGACAATTCTCTGAGCTCCCCTGTGCTTCATTTCGGGCTGTTCACAAGCACAACTCAGCACTCCCCGGGAGTGCCTGCTCCCATCCCTTCCAAACGCAATCTGACACGAATTCGTGTGCCACGAAGAAAAGTGGATCTGTGTTCAGCAAATGTGGCCTTTAATGGCAGCAAAGTGCTTTGAAGAGGAAGAGTCCTCTGTGCGCGCCGAGCATTATTATTCTGTATCAGATGTCGGGACGCACTTAAACAGAAGGTTCAATTAAACTGTCTTGTCCTTGTTTTATGATACAACCAACAGACATTTCCAAAAGGGTCAAGTCATGACAGGAATATGGAACTCCTCGTGGGGGCCCAGAGCTACAGGAATGAACTGGAGCATGAGCCAGGAACTGAAGGCCCCGCTGTTGATTTAGCAGCAGCTTCCCTGGGCAGGAGCAGCTGCATCGGAGGATCATGGCGTCGGCGTAGTCACTCAGGGAGCCCAAGAGTACAAGCCTCTGGGGGACTGGCTGAAGGGAGCCGGGGTCCCAGCGTCCATGTGTGGTGGGCTCAGCCTGAGACAACCTGTCCTGGATGTGAAGAAAAGGGCTGGATGCAAACGTGCCTACCTGTGGTCACAACTACAGCCACAGGCCCACCGCCATCTACCACAGGTTTTTGCCAGCTGAGAATTTTTACTACTTGGGGGAAAATGTAGACAACAGAGACTATGGACAGCCCCAAAGCCTGGAAGGTTTTCTAGAACAAGCACATGAAACTCAGACTTACCTCCCTGGGCCCTCCCATGTGCACACAGGAGGGGTGGAGGACAGAGGCTTATGGAAGCCGCATCTACTGGGCTCCGCACAGGTTCCAGGCACCAGCTCGGTTCTTCATGGTTAGTATCCTATCGCGTCACTGCACGACCTCCACCGCAGAGACGAAGACGAAAAGGGGGGTAGAGATTAAGTGACCCAGGCAAAGCCATATTTGAAGACGAAACTGGGCATCGAATGCTCATCTGTTCAAAGCTCCTTGTTTTATGGCTTCAAGACAGAAAGCGGCTGAGTCTCGGGGAAGCTGGGAATAGCCGGGGTTAAGGCTGCAGACCCTCTCCTACCCCTCAACCAGAGGTTTCCCCGACTCTGCTGGCCCTCCGAGACCCCCACCACCACCACCACCACCACACACTCCCAAATCCTTGGAGCCCACCAGGCAGACCTGCCCCGTTTCTCTCCCCTCCCGACCTTCCTCTTCACCTGCCACTGCTCCCGCGAGCATGACTCCAACTGCTGATTAAGTGAAGGGAAAGCCGACTTGATATGATCTGAGCCAGGGAAGCACAGGTCCCATTTCCTCTCCACGTTATTCGGGAAGCTCTGGGCCACATGGGGAGCCTTTTGATGGTGGCCTTCCTGCAAGTCAGAAGCAGACAGACCAGGGCGGCCAAGTTCTCCGCCTCCAACGCAAACTCACAGCAGCAGGTTTCCAGCCTTGCCGGAAACAGCTCCAGAGATGGAACAACAAAGAAAGGAAGCAAAAAAGCAAGAGAGAGAGACCGTGGTTGTTCAGAGAGTTTTAAGGACAACGAGACCCTTTAAAAGTAACTACAGGACACGCTAAGGAGCGTACACACACCCACAATGCTGCCCTGGGCTGAGCTCCTGCATCCGAAGGAAATGAGCCTGAGCCAGGGACACCCCCCACCCTCCCACCCCACCCCCCTGCCCCGTGACTCAGCTGAACCCATTCAGGCCGGGGATGCCAGGCCTTTCCCTGCGCACCTGAGCTGGGCATTCCACCAGCCAGGGGCACCAGCAGGTTGCTGCCCCCGCCACGTTTAGACTCCAGCCTACAGGGCCACTTTTGCTGCCGGGGGCACCAGATCTGTAAATATCCTTGAGACCCTTATTTATCCAGGTGGTCCCATTTGTGCTGTGTGCCAAAGTCCTGGTGGCCTGTAGGCCCTCACACTGAGAAAGAACGAGTGAGTCAATCACTCTCTCCTCCATCCTCTCTCTTTCTGTCTCTCAAACATTTCACTGCAGCGAGGCGGGAGGCTGACGCGAGGCTCCCTGGGAGTTTTGTCGAAATCACCTCGGGCTTCGCTGTAGCACCGGAAGGTACTGGAACATTCCAAGGTGCTGGCTGCAGATCAAAGCTCTCATCTCCTTGCAACACTTTCCTGCCTTTACTCACCACATGGACCATCAAAAATTATTCAGGAACCATGGGAGAAATATATTCAGACCAGAAATAGCAGTAGCTTTTTTCTTTCTGGGGAGAGGGGGGAATTAAGTGAGATACATTAGTGCCTTCTCTTAGTCGAGTCCTCTACGGCGTAATTTTTTAAAAATCGTAATATTCCAACAACCCTACTGTCATCGTTCCACAGGTGGTAGAAGCAAGGTAAGGCTCAGAGATGTTGACTGACTTGCTTAAGGATGACAAGCTATTGAGCGATGGGGCCAGAACTCAGCACAGGGCTGTCTGACTTTAAAGCTAGAACTCTCAGACAGCACCCCCTCGTCCATTTTCAAGTGGCCGTGTGCCCCCCCCCACTTGTGTGTGCTGTGAAAGCAAGGTCCTGTCGGGCCTCACTGCTTCTTAAAAATGATATCGGAGCTCCTTGGACTTGACACTTATCTGGACTTGTATTTGTCAGCATTGTCCACCCTGCCAGCAAAGTTGGAAAGTGAAGGCTTCCTGTGATGATGACGTACATATGAGCATGCTCCGTACTTAGATCTGTTTCCCCGTTCTTGACCTCCACCCTCAACTCCCTCTCCAATCGCTGTTTCCCCTCCAAACCTTCTCCCTGACCCCCCTCAGGTCTTTCTTGTCCCAGTAATGACACTGCCACTCATCTAGTGGACCCAGCCAAATGCTTTGGAAGGAGCTATTTGACAAGTGCAGAAGTTTAATCCCAGACACTGCCCCAAGGGCCCAAGGTATTCTAATTCATGGGTGCAGAGTGAGCAACTGGAAAGAAGGGGTGGTTGTAATGGGACTCCCGAGGCCTATCATAGAGAGGGGGGACTTCATAGAAGAATGTATGGGTCTCTAAGATGAGAGAATGCCCCAGTAGGAGCATTCAAACTTGTGAGAAAAAAAGAAACTTCTCAGGAAACATCTGGACTTATAGGGCAAAGCCAGGTCTTGGTGGGAGTCCCAGAGGCTACCACTTGCATAGCACTTTCTATGTGCCTGGTGCTGCTTATGTGTTCTAATCACTGGGCATTAACATGAAGGCACTCTCCAGAAGTGACACATACCACTTCCACATACGCCCCCTGACCAGAATGTAGTCACATGATCACACCTAGCTGCAAGGGAAGCTGGACAACATATTATTCTAGGCAGCCAAGTAACTGTTTAAAAGCCAGTGGTCTCTCTTATGAAAGGAGAACCGAAAATACATATTAAGGGACAATAAGGGAATTCTGCCACACAGGTTGAGTCAGCTGACTCAGAATTCCCCAGAGAGCCTTGGGACTAGTTTACATGGTGTACTAATTATCTATCACTGCATAACAACTTATTTCCAAACTTAGCAGCTTAAACCAACAAATGTGTTATCTCACATGGTTTCTGAGAGTCAGGAATTTGCAAGCATCTTCGCTGGATAGTTCTGAGTCTCTCACAAGGCTGCAGTCAAGCTGTCAGCTGGGGCTGCTATAATTTCCAGGCTCACCTAGGGCTGGAGAACCCACTTCAACACTGACTCACGTGGTTGCTGGCAGTTCCCCATCAGCTGTTGGTTAGAGGCTTCTCTTTGTCATGTGAGTCTCTCCACAGTGGCTCACAGTATAGCAGCTTGCTTTCTCCAGAGCAGGAGATCCAAGAGAGAGAGGCAGAGAGAGAAGGGAGGGCGGGGAGGTAGAGGGAGAAGAGAAAACCCAAGATGGAAGCCACAGTTTTTTATTACCCATCCTCAAAAGAGACACACCGTCATTTCTGTCCTTTCCTTTTGGTCACAGGAACCAACCCTGGTGCCATGTGGGAGAGGACCACACAAGGGCCATACACCAGGAGATGGGCCATCCCTGTGGGCCATCTTGAAGGCTGGTTACTGACCATAGCAGGTAAATATGAGCCAGGGGTTAGACACAGATTATCAAGAGAGAGAGTTCCTGGAAGCCAAAAAAGAGTTCACAAGTTCAGGAAGGCTGGCTGGCCCTATCCAGCAGAAGGTCAAAGGCTAAGGAATGCAACAGAATGTTCCTTATGATTGCCTCCTGGTATCTACTGAATCACCCCTAAGGGATAAACCTTCTTACCAATTCCGGGCAAGAGACAGTTTCACAACCCTGTAATAATCAGCATGACTACCCACAGGACACATAGCCCAAGCCTCCCCAGATGCAAGGCCAAGGCCACTGAGCAGATAAACTTCCAGGTAAGTATGGACACAGGGCACAATCAGAGTTTTGCCAGCTTCTCAAAGACCACTGCTTCTCAAAGACCACTGCTCACCTTTCCAAGTCACTGATATGGCCAAGCCAGTCACTCCAGAGAGTGACAGTCTCCCCTGGTCCGTTACCTGAAACTGGGGACCCAATACCATGTGGACGGCTGAAGTCATTATAGAGGCAATTAATTAAGTGCTCACCTCCTCAGGCAGATGCCAACACGCAGGCCTTTGTGCTTGGCTACCTCAGTTCTATCCGCAGAGGGAAAAATCCCTAGTCTTGTTTTCTCCCAAGCCTAGGGGTTACTCAGGAAGCCAGCTTCGGTGACTTGTACACAGAGGCTAATTTGTATGGCAATTGCCCCAACCTGGGGCCGGGAGGGGGAGGGGCAATGACACGCAAAGCACTTTTCTGGAGACAGCCAGCCATTGAACTTGATTTTAACATTCTAGTCCACAAGCCGGCAGTTCCACTAAGGCCTAGTTTAAAAAAAAAAAAAAAAAACGGCAGGAAAAACCCACACACATTCTTTCAATTTCTAAAGGGAAATTTGACTCGCACTATAGAACAAAGGCCGAAGAAATAGAAGTAAAAGAAAATCAAAGAAAAAGTGATTTGGATTCAAGGGGATCAGATGTTTCATTTATTGCAGGTTGCAGACCTTCAATCAGTCAAATGAAAGGAACATTTGTATTAAAATCCTACGAGGCAGCGAGAAGGCCTGATCGGGGGCGGGGGAGTCGAGTTACAGCCGTGTTGCTGAGAGATATGAACCCACCTTCGAGGCTATCTGTTCCCAATATTGAAGGTTTTCTGTGCTACGAACCTGAGATGAAAGGTAGTTGTTTTGACGTCTGGGTCTGGAAGCCAGACGCTGAAATTAGCAGCGTTCTCTGAGCGTGCGTTGCCGCGAAGCCCGGGACGGGGTGAAAATAGAGATGCTCTATTAAATGAAAAGACATGCATGCAGCACTGAGGGCCCGAGTCACCCTGGAGGGCAGGGTGGTGTGTGGACGGGAACCATGAAAACACCTTCCACCAGATGGGAAGGAGCACTCGAGTGAGTCGGGCGACCCAGGGCACAGGCCCTCTCTGGCCCAGGGATGCTCACTGCGTGGTGGCTGGCACTTGGCTGTCTGGTGCCCGGCATACAGGAAGCATTCCTTGGGTAGAGATAGCAAATGAATGCATGCATGTGACCTTGGGGAAACCCTTCCCCTCTTTGGGCCTACGTCTTGTAAAATGAGGGGTTTGGATAGCTGAGGATTCCCCCGGGAGGCTGAGCACCGCACAGATGGTTTGGGGCGATAAACGTGAATATAGCAGTAAACCGCACCAGTGCGTAGAGGGAGACAGGCGTCACTTTTGAACTCTCTTTCAAGCTTTCTGATTCCCTCTTAGACAAAAGCCTAACAACCTCCCCCATGAACCCTGCTCCGTAATAAAAGCATCCAGTCACATTTAATAATGGGATGTCTTTCCTTTGTAGTCATTTTTACAATTACCTATTTATGGCCAGTGGTAGTAGTTTTTCCTCTATGGAACTGATTTTTAAAGGTTTCTTTGTCAGAAAAATGTATATAAGTTAACATGAATGAACGTAAAAAAATATAACAGTTCAAGAGGGAGTCGATAGAGAGACCAGAATGTGTCAGGTGCTGTTCTGAGTTCTTTACACTTCTTGCCTCATGCATCGTCACGAGCACCTCCAGGGCAGGTGTTATGAGCATCATCCTCCCATTTTGCAGATGAGGAAACAAGGGCAGAGAGAGGTTAAGGAACTTGCCCATGGTCATCTAGAAAGCCATGCTTCGAACTCCTGTGCCCCACTGTTTCCATGGGGTGAGCCTTGATGCCTGGTCCTTGGGCGTAGGAGCCATGGTGAAAAAGAGTGAGGTTAGGTGTCACTTGCACCTTAATGACAGCCCATTAGCGTCGTCATTCCTGCCACTAAAAAAATATGTCCTCCCTCATTCTCCACTCCAGCTTCATTCGGCTTACACGTTTGCTAAAGCCATCACTGTGGAAGGTTGTGTCATGTAGGAGAAGAGTGAGAGTAGCAGCACAAATCGATACGCAGCAACTGTCCTCCCCACCAGTTAGCGGGGGATCTTGGGGAAAGGTGGGGAGTGTGGAAAAGTGAGAAGATTGTCCAGAATGGTCCCCTATGTCTAGATCTTCTGACTTATCCAAAGAAACAAGAAGCTCAGAACTAGCTGTGATGTCTCCCAAGTTTCGCGTGGGCTCTAACTTATAAATCACTGTGTGAGGCAAACGCATGTTGTGTAAAACACGAACGGAGTCTCCCTGGTCTGAGATCCCGGTGCGATCAGGGGCAAGCCC
This sequence comes from Micronycteris hirsuta, assembly GCA_004026765.1. Lineage (NCBI taxonomy): Eukaryota > Metazoa > Chordata > Mammalia > Chiroptera > Phyllostomidae > Micronycteris > Micronycteris hirsuta. The sequence continues at coordinate 13,383 of PVJI01017388.1, forward strand.
TTGGGTTTCTCTGTGCCTGGAATCGAAAGCTGTAAGAGGGATATAAAAATTATTATGTATTTGCTCTTCAACTTTTAGAGACAATTTCTGTATATTAAACACTGTGCCAGATGGTGGATTTAAAGATTAAATCAATATGCTTAGCATCGGGACAGAGACAAGAACAGCAAATGCTAGGGCCACGGGACGAGGACCTGCTGTGAAATAAACATGTGGACACAGGAGAACAAGTCAGTGGTTCTGCCTGGAAGAGATGTATGTCCCCCAGACCCAGGGGGCTGCCTGGGGGTCTCCCCGGTAACAAGGGCACAGAGAAAGTGACTTTTCCTTGATACCAAAGTGCATGAATCTTTCATGAGTTCCACACACATCATAGGTAGCTCGGAGAGGCTGCACGTTGATGCTACAAACCTCAAAATGCATCCCTGTCTTGCAAATGAATCACCTACCTGCCTAGAAAACCAGACCCTGGTTTTTCCCCTGTGCTCTCCTCCCCTCCCTTGTCATACTGGGGTGACCAATGTCCAGGAGCCCAGCATAAGCACTTTGGTGTCACCTCCAACTCTTCCTTTTCCTCATCTCCACATTCAAACCAGACATGTGTCCCTCAGATCATGTGGGTGTCCTCGACTGCCACCCACAGTCATGCTGCCGCCACGCAGCTCAGCCACTTGTCTCCTGTGTGGACTCTCGCTCGTGTCTTCTCTCTGCTCCATTGTTTGTCTCCCAGTCGACCCGTTGTGGTTTCCCAAAGCCAGGTCTGACCTCCCCGTTCTCTGCCTGTAAACCTCAGCTGCTCCCGCTGACCTCAGAACAAAGTCTGGGATGGCATCCACGGGCCCTTGGCACTCTGGGCCTCACCTACTATTTCTTCCTCACTGTCTTTCATCAGAACTCCCTCAAACGTCCCTGACTGGCATGGCTCAGTTAGTTGAGCGTGGTCCCGCAGAGCAAAAGGTTCGATTCCCAGTCAGGGCACATGCCTGGATTGCAAGGCCAGTCCCTGGTTGGGGCACAAGGGAAAATGGATTGATGTTTCTCTCATACCTTAATGTTTCTCTTCCTCTATTTTTCCCTCCTTTCCCCCATCTCTAAAAATAAATAAATAAAATCTTTAAAAAGAAGAACTCCCTAAAACAGACACTCACAAGCACCTTGCACACTGCCTGCCACACGTTCCCCAGAACCTGCCTGGCCCTTTCCTACCCGGGGGGGCCCTTCCATAGGCTGTTCTCTCTGCCTTGTGCAACTTTCCCGTTGTGTTCAGCTGCAGATCCACGGCCACACTCGAGCGTTCCCTCATCTGGAAACCTTCTCTGGCTACCACCTCCCCTCCTTCCCCCCACTGGCCCCCATCTATCCCCTCTGGGGCCCAGCAAGCTAAGGTTATGAGCTAGAGAACTCCCAGGGTAAGGGGGGCAGGGTCTCGCAAGGCTGGAAGGGAAAAGCCTTTCTGAAAAGTCATTTCTGCCAAAGCCTCCATCCAGAAAGCCAGTTTTGCAAAAGCCTCAATCCGCAGAACCCTTTTGCCATGTCGACCCGCCCACAGAGAGAAAGAGAGAGCGATTTCACACATTGGAAAAAGGCCCAGGGCAGAAGGAAGGGAAAGCCTCCAGTTGGCAGTAGGTGCTATAGGAGGCTGAGCAGATGACCGGGGAGGCTGGGACATGTCTGGGAAGCACATGGGCCCCAGCACTGGGCAGGCTGATGCTCCATTCTGAGGGGCAGGCCTCCGAAGGGCCCAGACGGCCACGGGTCCGCAGGGGTTGCTCATGGCCGGCGAGGGGCAGGGGCGTGGGCAAGGGTGCTAGGGGCCAAGGCTGACCATCGAGAGGCAGAACCAGCTCAGTCGCGGCTGTGTCTGTATCAGTCACCAGGGACAACAGCACTTCCAATGGTCCTCCCTTTCTGCCTTAAACACCCAGCATTGCCTTGCAAAGCAAAGTGTCAAACTCCAACACCCAGGCCAGGCAGGTGACAAGAGAGAATAAGGCTGCCCAGGAGGGACTAGGCTGATCAGACTATGGCCATGACAGGCAGACCCCCTTGGCTCAGCTCCCGCTGACTGTCACCAACACTGCTGATTTTTTTAGCGACATCAGATATTGGAATCTTCATGGGAAACCTCTTAGTAAAAGGTTTGCTTAGTGTTTAAAAATACTGTAATGCAAAAGAAAGAAAGCCACCAATGTCTGAACTGGAATGCATATGTTCAGATTAAGATCGTTAATTTGGAGCAAGTTCTGTCTGGAAAAAGTCCAGTCATTGTGAATATAACAAGAACCATTTGTGCGACATCGATGTCACTGGGCAGCCCAGGAGAGTGGACTGGAATGCGCATGTATGAACAATGACGACTTCACTGCACTAGTCAGTAGGGGTGGTAGACACCATTGAATGAGCATGTGGACTGCGTGGTCGCCACATTCAAAATGACTGAGCAAGTAGAGCGACAAATCTGCACCAAACTTTGCGTTAAGCTTGAACATTTCTCTGCAGAAACTATTTGGGTGATTCAGAAGGCCACAGCTATGGGCAACTGGTGACTGACAGCTTCATCACGACAATGTACCCGCGTACGCAACGCATCTTCTCACGTAGAGTTTTTTCGGTGAAACGTCAAATCTCACAGGTGACTCAGCCCCCATACAGCCCAGATTTGGCACCCTGCAACTTCTGGCTTTTCCCCAAACTAAAATCACCTTTGAAACGGAAGCAATTTCAGACCATCAATGAGAACCAGGAAAATATGACAGGGCAGCTAATGGGAATTGAGAGAACTGTGTGAAGTCCCAAGGTGCCTACTTTGAAGGGGACTGAGGCGTCATTGTCCTGTGTATAATGTGTCCTGTATCTTCTTCAACAAATGTCTCTATTGTTCATAGCACATGGCTGGCTACTGTCTGGACAGATCTCTTACATGGCCTTAAATCTGCATGATTCCATCTCTTTGGCAGAAAATTGAGATTCTGTCATTAAGTTGGATTTTTTTTTTTTTTTAGTATGTGGGTATTTGGCCCTACAGAGATGAGGCTTCCGCATACAATAATATTCCTGTGTATTTCTCTCTGCATTCCCTGTGGACCTCTTTTCATGTGTCGATGTCCATATCATCATCATCATCATCATTATTTATCCATTTATTTTAAGAACAAGAAGAGTTCTTAGGCATCGGCTAGACTTCCCTCTCCTCCAATATTTCACAGCTCAGGAAACGGAGGCCCGGGGAGGACAAGCTTGTTCAGGTCCCAAGAGCTGGTTGGACCGTCCACTCCCTGGCCCCTTTGCCTTGTCTTTGCACAGGTCAGGGGTATTTATTCAGGGCGCACACCCACACACTGCTCTGTTTGTGTTTGCCCGGGGCCTGGAGAAAAAGCCCACCAGGTCGCCAGATGTGCTGAGCTCAAGGCAGCCGGAGGAAGTGGTTTGCCAGCCCCGAGAAGCCGGCTGGTCTGGGGTATAATCGGGCCCGCCCATCAGCCTCGCCTTTCCGCCCACAGAAGATAAGGAGCCAGAGAGGAGGAAACTGACGCACAGTCACACGCCCAGAAACGGTCTCCCTGGCGTCCTTCCATCTGGGGCTTTGGCAGGCCCCCCTCTGCCTTCTAGGCATGTGGGAGGCCCCAGGAGCCTTCCACCCGTGTGTCTGGGAGGGACATCTGCCTCTGGTGGGGCCTGTCCACTTCTCAGGATCCCCCCTTTCCCGGGGTCCCTGTTGAAAGAAAATCCCTGCGCACGATTCCTTTATGTAGCTGATCTTTTTTTTTATTTAATTTTTTTTAAATCATCCCCCAAGGACATTTTTTCAGTGCTTTTAGAGAGAGAAGGAGGGAAGAGAGATATATCAATGGGAGAGAGAAGCATCGACTGGTAACCTGCAGTATGCACCCTGACTGGGGACAGAACCCATAACCTAGGTATGTGCCCTGACCGGGAATTGAACCTGCGACCTTTCAGTTATGGAAGTATGCTCCAACAAACTGAGCCACACCAGCCAGGGCTATCTGTCAGCTCTTGCATTTCTTGGAGAACCTGCAGAGCAGAGGACCACACCTAACTCAGGCATGAGGCTCTCATGGTGGACTCACAGTCCCTTGGCCGTGAGGGTCTTCCTGGCATATATCACATGATACCTCTTTAGGGACCCTGTGCTCTGGCATCTGCTGAGGTTGCCCTCGGACTCCAGGGGCTCTGCCCACCTCTGCCTTTCTTGTCCCACAGGTCCATTTATTTTCATGTCAGTGCAGACCTTGGCCACAAACTCCCTATTTTCATTTTAAATAATGCACACGGATGTGTGTGTTTGTACGTGTGAGAGAGAGGAGAGGGGAGAAGAGGGAGTAGAAAGTACCTACTACGCACTCAAATCCTCCCAACTCATTCTGTGAGGCCAGTTTTAAAGTCACTGTTTTCCAGATGCAGCCCCTGAGACTCCTCCCCTCCTCTCCATCCCTTGTGTTCATTTCCTTCCCCTCCTGTCCATTCTTCCATCCCTGCATCAGTGTCATCGTCACTGGCTCAGCACGTCCAGCGTTGCGGGCTGCGTGCTCGCTGCGGTCCCACGACGCGGGCCTCCGGCCTGGAGTGCGTCCCACCACGAGGTTTCCCACAGGGGTGTTGGCATGCGGATGGACATCTGGCCTTGGAAGCTCGTGGGGATTCACAGGATGCTGCACAGTGTCCTCCTGGTCCTGGGCAGATGTGGCCACACAGAACAGAACACCAACACGGTCAGCCCACCCGGAGGGCGAGAAGTCCCACTCTGGGGTCAAAGACGGCGGCAGGGTGCCCCTGCTGGCAGGGCCTCTTCGGGCGAACGGAGCCGCCTCTCTGTGCCTGGCAAATGGGGCAGTTCCAGCGAGGACAAGGCCTGACCAGGACTAGCACTGAAAGCATGGCGTGGCTGCCAGGATGAACTGAGACGGCGGTATCTGGAGACTAACAGAGATCGCAGATGACATTTAAACAGATTTTAGGTGCTGCTCAGACCGGACGTTGAATAACATTGACTCACACGCCAGCGAGCACATTGTGTTCCTTGTAACTCTCCTTGGACCCTCCTGATGACATCAAGAAAATCTCCGTTTGATGCTGGTGCGTCTCGGAGGGGATCAGAACCGGCCTCCCCAAGATGGATTACTTTGGCGTGAGGATTATTTTGAGCGGAAGGCAGTAGGGACCCCGTGGGCTCATGAGAAACTTTACCTCTTCCTTAAAGAATTTAAATTTGGGGCCTTGCCCAAAGAAGAGTTATCACCAGAAATAACATTTTATGGCCTATCTATAGGCAGGCAAAACTTCTAATGACTGCACATCTGCTCTTTGGGCCCTCCTGAGAATCACCCTCCTCCCCTCTGCAGTCCCGAAGCCCTTGCCCCACACGTAGCTCAGAATGCCCCCTATATCTCATTTTCTTCTCTGTCTCTGAACCTCAGGTGGGAGGTTCCCATTCGTATGTGTCTGCTTAAATTTCATTATTATGCTCTTGTTTCTCTGTCTCAGGTAGATTTAACTGGTAGACCCTTCTAGAATCAGAATCATACAATGTCTGTCCTTTGGTGATGGACTTCGACTTCACTCAGCACGCTGTCTTCGGGGCTTACTATAGATCGATGTTTTTTACAGGCATAAAATAAAAAAATTACAAAGAAAACAACTTATATGACATGAGAGTCACCCCAATCATCTTAAAAGATAGAGCAATTCACAGGCTGTTATCAACCTTTAAATAATAAGATATAGAGGTAGATCTAATAGTTATCATTTCAAGGTAGTCATGAGTCAGTTTAAGACATCCAAAAGCCATGCTAAATGTGATATCATATATCTGTGATTTTTATTGATGACGAAGGCGCGAGAGTCACAGGCGTATAGTACTGATACAGTTGTGGTTTATTGCTGACATTCAGAATTGAAGGATATGCTCAATTTTGCTTAGAAATCAGTACTAAAAAAAGCATGTGTTTATGCCTGTATTTATATACATTCATATATATTGATGTGTGTGTGTGTGTGTGTGTGTGTATAATTTTCCCACGTAAGCTCAGAGGCCTTCTGAATTCTCCCCCATGGATCTCTTAGGCCCTTTCTGCTCCATGGGCCCCAAGTTCAGGAACCCCACCCCAGGGAAGTACGTCTTTGGTGCCCCACAGCTAATTTCAGCCTTGGCTCACGGCTGGGGCAAAGGCCAGGTTCTCCCAGCTTCCACCTGGCCCCGGAAACTGACCCATTTGCACGGACAGCGGGTGGGTTTCTAGACCCCAAACAAGCTTTACTAACCCCTGACCCCCGTCCCAGGCATGGTGGCTGTGCAGCCGCCTGTGACAGGCAGTGACTGAAAGGGAAGACAAGCCTATTTTTGCTCTGAAACCTGTTCCTTGTGACTCATTTCTAGTTTCTGTACAACGAAGCACTTGGATGAAGATGGCGGGCGGGGTGGGTAGCCTGGAACATGGGGGACCCTCCACGCGTGGACAGTGGTGTTTTCATGGACAGAGAAGACCTAGTAGTTAATTCTTCTCATCTGCAAACAGGCTTTGGATCGCCAACCTTTAATTAAGATACAGCGTTGGGGTTTTTTTTCCCAAAAGCAATGTGTTCTAATAAGTACCATCTGGGCTGGGGTGGGGGCGCTACAAAAATTATAATTGCAGCTGAAAAACCACGAGACACGCAGAAGGCTAACCAGGGAGGCCTTCGGGCTGGGAATCGTTTCCATGTGCTTCCGAGATGAGGACATGCCTCGTGGGCCCTGTTCCCTGGCTTCAAAGCCAAGCCACCATGTGGTGGGTTCTGCCTTCGTGTGCCGAGGGGGGACAGGAAGAGGCGGGGCTCTGGCTCAGATGACCTCCGGCCTGGCAGTTCATGACTTTAGAATCGAAAAAAGTTCAGGGGGTGAGGTTGGAAGTGTTCTTCCTGCCACCGAGGCCCATGGGCTTTGGAGAATGGAGCTCCTTGAAAAGCAAGTGTTTCTGCCGATGGAAATGTCTTCAGACCCCCATCTTAGAGTTGCCAGATGAAGTACATGATGTCCAGTTCACTTTGAATTTCGGATGAATAAGGAATAATTTTTCAGTATAAGTAGATCCCATGCAATATGCTAAAAATACACAAAAGCACCCTTGGTGTTTACCCAAAACTCGGATTTACTTGAGCGTCCTGTAGTCTTACTTGCTAAATCTGGCAACTCTACCCCAACTCACAGGGAATTCTGGAACCTCTCCTTGGGCTCTTGGTAAAGCAATCCTGAGCCACTCGGGGACATATGGAAATCAGCTTAGAGATGCCTCTACGGTTAGCACAATGGTTGAAAATGTGAACTTCAGAGTCTTCAAGACTGCAGGCCTGTCACTTCCTAGTGGGTTGACCTTGAGAAGGTTAATCAGCCTCCAGGAGCCTCTCCTGTGTTCTCTGCAGAACGGGGAGACTGCATCAGGGCGACACCCAGCCATATCCAAGGGAACGAACTGCACTGGTTGTTTAAAAATAAGGCACCTTCCAGGCCAGTTTGGAAATAGCCTCCCAAGGTCCCCACCATCTTTCCAGCCCCCCGGCTCCTCCTCTACGAACCCCCAACCCCAAATGGTCTTCCTCTTGCAACGAATGCCTGTCCTGGACAGGAGCATCCAGTGCTGGGCTGAGAGTCCTTTCTGATCGGCAGGTAACTGTGGTTCATTGATGGTTAAATAAATTGACGATCACTGCCCTTGAGGGGCCACGGCCACCACCAGAGGCGGTCGTAAGGGTTTCATGAAATGATGTAGAGGAACTGCAAGAGATGATGACTCGTACACACAATGAATGAGTGAATGAATGCGTCCATATACTACCTATAAGGAAGAGCCTCGGTTGGTACATGGTGAAGTTGTTTCCTCTATGTAGGTCCAGATGTAGACGTACACCTACGTTGCGTGTGCGTGTTCCCATCACCAGTTACACCGGCTTAAGGAAATCTTGAAAATCATTCTCGTTCTAGTTCAGTTCCTTCCACTTTACACAGAGGAAAGCCGAGGTCTGGCTTAATTTACTCACTTATCTAAACAAGGCCATCTCTATGCATCGGAAGAAAATTGGTTTTAGGGACCGCTGGGAAGATTTTTTTTTCTGCTCAAAACTATGCCTTTCATTCAACTGCCACAAAGCCTGAAATTTCACCATTAGCATTTTAGCCATCTTTTAAAATTGAAAGGCTTATCAGAGTATTTCTCAAAGCCCACTCTCTTTAAGGGAAAAACAACCCAGGGCCACCTTGAGATGATGGAACCACGGGGCAAGAGGGCTGGTGGGAAGGAGATTCTAAAAGAAGCCAAAGGGCCACCTGGTACTTGACAAAGATGCAGGCGGCCAACATTGAAACTCTGAGACAGGCTTGTTGTACATTTGTGCATAACAGACAGGAACAAAATGCAGAAATACTAGCAGGTCTTTGCACTCAGAAGAACTGCTATAAGAAAGCCGGACCCCTCGAGACCATCACACCCTGAACAAAGCTGGAAGTCTTTCTTATATCCTTGGTCAAGGGTTTCTCACCTGGATGGGTAGAAGTGTTTTTCTTAGACCCACAGAGCATGGATGGTAAAACACAGCCTCAATATCCTGGAGCAAAAATGTAGCTGGGACCGTACTGTTCACAGGTACGAGATGGCTCTGCCCCCTGCATCAACGCTAACCACAGGAGAGCCCGGCCCTTGCATCTGGTTGTGTCCTATCTGCTGTTGCTTACCCCAGCCCACCTCCGTGTTATTCTGGGGACAGCTGGTGACCGCTGTAGACTAGACTGACTTCCCAGAAACATGGTAAATATGACCTCACACAATTTGATGGGTTTGGTTTGGAAGATCTGAGAGTCTAATGAAATGAACTAGGAAACGTGTAGGAAAAACAACAGGGTTAAGATCCTGGCATTTTCTGCCAATATCAGTACTTGCGGTTTATTAATGACCAATGGATGATCATTAAATGAGGTAGGCTTTTCCCATCAGAGTCTCATTAGTTTCATTGTCTTTCCTCAGAATTGTATTGTATTCCACTCTCCCCGCCACATGCCTGTTTTAATTAATTTTTGTGTTGCATTCAAAGCTTTTGCTTCTGTGCTTCTCCGTTTGATTTAAATTCCTTTTTGCAAATAAGTAAATATCAAAGCTAATGAGGCTCTGAAGATTTGAGATGTAAATATCATATGCAGATTCTTTTTGGGGTCCCAGCTCAGCGGAAAATCAAAAATAACACTTGGAAGTTTGCGGAAGAAGTCTCCGGCTCCCCTCCACATCTCCCTCCAGACAATCCTTCTGCTGGCAATTTCAGCTGTTTGACAAAAAAATCATGCCCCCCACACTCACACCCCCAGAAGCAAATTCCCTCCCAGAGCGGCTCAGGCGGGCACAAGACCGTGCGGAGCTGCTGTTTATCACTCTCCAACTGACTGGTTCCTGTCTGTCTTAAGGAGCTTCCTTCTATGTGTGTATCGGTGTGCACACCCGCACACTCACACAACTCACCTTGTATACACACACTGTCTTCCAGGCACCCCCCCCACATAAGCGTAAGCACACCAATTCACGTGGGCACATTCTATATACACACTCACTCATATATACACTTAACACATGTACACACACATACACACAACATCATAGTCTCACACTGCAGCCCCCCCATGTTCATACACATAGACACACACTCATACAAACTCACAACACGCATTCACACACACATTCATGCATGCACGCACACATAAACACACACGTGCTCTCACACTACCCAACACACATAGCATGCATTGGCCGGTCAAAGTTTCCTGTCTCAAACCTACACCAAATGGACTTGAACCAGGTCTCCTGAAAGATGTCCTTGTGAGTCATCCCCGGGCTGCTGGGGGCACAGTCATTAAACTTTATCTGAAGGGCCCTTACATTTTGCAATCTGCTTTAGCTGGGGACATTTGTATCCTTTACTGAGAAGGTCTGATTCATTCCCCAGAAATGCTCATCTGCTATTAATCTGGCCGGATAGAGTTAGTGTTGTGATATTTCAGATATTGTTTTCAGGCGGCGAGGGGAGGGGGGGCGGATGGCACGCGGCCGTCCCCTGGCAGCCTCGGAGATTACGCAGTGCTTATAAGCAGCTCGGAATTGTGTGGCAGCGTTTCCATGCAAGGGACTTACAATCATGTTTCATTAATTCGACGTGAATGAAGCCTCGTTTCTGGCCTTGAGGAGCTTAAGATTTATGTGAAATTAATAACGGAACAGATGTCTTCGCAATTTGGTTCCTCTGGAAAAAAAAAAAAGGAGTCTGATTACTTTGAAAACTTCAATGCTTTAAGATGCAGACCCAGGGAGTTTTTACTCCAGGGTACAGAGTTATGGCTTGAATATCATTCGCATCTCAGAACTAAGTGGAATTTAAATGTCAGATTTATATTAAATAGTCATATTCCCCATTATGACATGTATAAACAACAGCTTATTACTTTCATTAATAAGATGTGTTGGACATTTAAACTAAAGCTTCCGAGATAAAGCCGGCCCCTTAGAAGCAAGGGAGGCAGGGGATGCGAGAGGCTTGGCCGGCAGTCGGCTGCATCACTGGGTTTCTGCTCACCTCATCCCCCATTCCATCCCCGAGGAGAACAAAAAGCCTACCCAAAACTCACCGCTTCGCAGAGAAGCAGAGGCCTCTCCCGTGGCTGTGTGCACCTGGGGCCCAGTGCTGTCCACTTCACCGGGCATTGGAAGTGTTACCTCTCCATTTTATTTATTTATTTTTTCCTCTTGCCTGAAACCCATCTCCGTTACCTGGGCTCCTGCTGCACCAGGTGCCCGGGCAGCTGAGTCTTAGTCCTGCCCCAGGCTCCAGGTGGCTGCACGCCCGTGGGGGCTGGGGGTTTACTTCTCAAAGTCCAAAGAAGGGAAGTGTCATGGGAAGGTCATCCAGGGGCTTGTTCCGAAGGGGGCGTAAGCGAAGAAAGACCCCAGGTCAGGCCGAGTGAATGACTGTGCTGCAGGTGGGGCGTGGTAACGGGCAAAACCCAGAGTTCAGGGATTAGGGTCCTGATTCAGGTCCCCGCAGCCACTGCGATGGCCCTTTTCTCTGCTGCAGGCCTGCCGTGTGTCCTGCGACCCGCTCCCCGCCCTATGTATGTCCCCCCTGGGGAAAGCGACAGCGTGGAGCCCACGGTCATCAAGCGCATGCTCACAGGCTCCATTTACTCCCAGACTGGGCCTTCCTGACGCGAGCGCCCTTGCTGCGCCTCTCCGGCCTCCTCGCTTCCCAACGTCGGGGCTCCCACGCCCCAGTCACCTCCGCTGGCTGACCCACAGACAGACACGGTCAAGTCTGGGCCCCACACTGCCTGAGGATGTGGCCTTGGGCAAACACGGAGTCTGTTGGACCCTCCTCCTCGGAAAGGGACAGAAGAACAACCCTCCCCCAGGGCTGGTGTGAGGGAGTGCTGAAGGGCGCAGACGAGGAGGGCGGGTATTCTAGTGGGCGTGTGCACACCCACGCACACGCACGCAACGTGAATGAGGGTCAGAGCCCTCCCTCAGCAGGTTTATGTTCATCCCTGAGACCGGCACAGAGTCAGCACCAAATACGGGTCACCTTTCTTGGTATTATTTCTAGCACTATTATTTCTCTTCACCCACCCTCACCTTGGCTGGACCTACGCTTTGACCCTGCGTCCAAACGGCCGAGAGCAGAGGAGTGTGAACATCGGAGCAGTTGGCATTTGGAGCACAAAGCAAAGCCTGCATTCAGCGAAAGGCAGGAAAACCCTAATAATTAGGTGCGCGTACCTCTTTCCAACATGCGAACCCTTTCTCCTCCATCACTGCCTCCGATTCCTAAACAACAACAACAACGAAAAACAACTCTAGGAGTGAAATCAGCAGAGAAAATGTTCTCCGTTTACAAATGAAAACATCTCATCCGCCTCCCCCCAAAGAAATATCCATTGAAGACTTTCCCGGGACTGAAGAGCAGAATTGGGATCAAACCGGAGCCCTAGCTCAGAGGTCTTTCTACAAAACACACGTGTGTATGCACACAACACACGTGTGTACACACACAACACACGTGCGCCTCCACACCTGTGCCGTGGGAGGTGCAGCGCAGTCGAGAGACGAATAAACGGGAGGATCGAAAGTCCCCGCGAGTCACAGACGCTCGGGCAGGCCTCTCGCCCCACGTCCGGGTTGACTTTACGCGACTCTGCCAGCGGTGCCCCGGCCACAAGTCTTCGAGCTTCCTATCAAACTGGCCTCGGTACCAAGTTCCCTGCCGACCTCTGATATTTCTGTTCTCTGTGCTCCTTCTATCACCCCACCCAGGGCCACCACACTGACCCTCTGTCCTGTCTCCACCCTAACTGGCCTGGCTGTCACCCAGGGGTTTCTCTTCCCGGCATTGGCAGGAACTCAGTTCGCATTCATTGATCTCCTGGGAGGTTGGTGTTATTATCTCCATTTTACTGACCAGGAAACAGAGACTCAGAGGGGTTAAGTAACTTGTCCACAGTGGTCCAGCTGTGCCTGACCATCTCCCCCTGTCAGCCTCTGGCCCAGTGGCCTGTCATTGGTTCTACACGAGTTTCCTCGTTTTGAAACTGGGAAGAATGAGAGTTCAGCACCTAACCTTGCAAACGTGGATCTTCCTGGTCCGCTTTCGAGTCTTATGCATCCACTCACCCAACATCTCCTGGGTCCCTACCGTCCCTTTCTCTGACCCCTGGGGGTGCGAGGGGTTAGGAGGGCAGAGGAGAAGGGAGGAGGGAGAACCGTACTTGTTAATGAAAGTGTAATTGGTTCCAAAGTGTTGGTTATTGAGCGAGAGCCTGTATTGGCAACCGCTGACGGAAAAACAAGTTCAAGCATCAAGCCAGCAACACCTAAATGCAGGCGCGGGTCGATCTCTAGATCTTTGCAGTAGGTAATTCAATGCATACGGTAAAAAAAAAAAAAAAAGAAAGAAAAATTAAGTATGAAGAGTCTGCCTCTCACCTCCATGACCCAGCACTCAGTTTCTCCCCTTAAAGAGAATGACTTTCTCACGAGCCCATCCAACGAAAGCGAAACTCGAATCAATGAGACTACTTCCTCAGTGAGGTCGCTCCTTCCCCAGAACCTCCCGAAACAATGTATTGTCAGACTTTGTGACAGTTGCCACTCTGATCAATGAAAAACGGTCTTTCATTTTTCTTGAATTGCCTGTTCATAGTCTTTGAACACGTATCTGTGTAGTTCTTTGATTTCTCTTATTGATTTATCAGAACTCTTTATAGATTCAGGAAATCCAACTTTGTATAATATAGACTGCCAATATTTTTTCATTTTTGGATTTTTTCAGTTTTTGTTTTTTGGTAGGCAAGCTTAAAAATATTTCTTTGTAGGCAAATTGATCAGCATTTTCTCTTAGGGCTTCCGGTGTTTCCGTCATATTTTGAAAACTCCTACCCATTCTGAGGTGATTTTCAAGTTTCCTCCTACCTTCTTCCAGTTCTTGTGTGTTGTACTGAATGTAACTCATCTGGAATTTATTTTGCTGTGAGTTGTGAGGTAGGGATCCAACTTCATGTTTCCCCAAGTGGCTACCCGGTTATTCCAAAGACATTTATTAAATAAACCCTCTCTCCCCACTTATTTGACATTCCCAAGACCTTGGCAACAGCTTCGACTTCCGCATTCTTCATTGATTGCATTGTTGGGCGGCTGCCTACTTATTTCAGACCGATGGTATCGTTCCCCGTGCTTGTGGGAGCCACTTGCACACGACTCGGGTGACACAGATGGAAGGATTTGACAAAGAGCAAGGGTCGTAAGCAGACGTCAGCGGAGAGCTCCATCGCAGTAATGACGCTGCAGATAAACGCGTGGCAGGAAGACTTCACTTCGGGAACCTCTGGTTGTGTCCAGGTTTCAGTGGCTGAGAGAAAAGATTTGAATACCTGAACAAGAGAGAAAAGGGCACAAGAGACGTTTTCACACCCATTTGCTCTTCACTTCCTCCTGGCAGAACCTGCTTCCCCCACTCGGGTCAGAAAAGGCTCTCAACCCACCTTCTCCTCTACCTCCCGGAAGCCCTTGTCTGGAAGCTTCACCATCTCCTGGAAGCCCACCGAGATTTCTCTGTGCCTCAAGTTGCCAGAATCCACCCATCTATCCATCCACCTATCCATCCATCCATCCATCCATTCACCCATCCATCCATCCACCCTCACACTTATCCATCCATCTATCCACATGTTCCATTGGATACTCACTCATGTCTCCAGGCACAAGCTAATGTGATGAAAACAAGAATGAGTCTAACTCCAAGTGCAAACTCATCTCTAGTCTGGGATTTTAGTGACAGAGGCAGCCAGATACAGTTTTTAAATTGTGTGTGTGTTGAACACAACCCAGGGATCGAAATCAAGGTCTTTCGCCCTGTCTTGGCTTCTAAGTTGTGCATGACCTTGGGCTAGGGTCTTCCTTTCTTTAGGCCTCTCTTTTCCCATCGCCCATGCTGGAGAGCCTTTTACGAGATTTTACGTTGTCACAGTGACATTTCTGACCTGGCTCTGAACCCCATTTCAGGCCCCCCCGGCCAAAACTAACCTTTGCGCTGACTTCACCGTGGTTTGCCGAGCAGGTCTTCCCAAGCTCTCCTGCCTGGGTATCCCGTGAGGTCCTCGCTGTGTCCTGCCCAGTCCGTCGCTGGAAAATGCCTCCGTGGTTGCGGAAACAGTAGCCAAAGGAGAACGTAGGAGAGGGGCACCCATCCATCATCCACTCGGGGAGAAGTGACCTCCTGGCCAGCAGTCCGAATAGCTGCTGCTCAGAGAGGGCCTTCCTCCTGCGTCCGGGCCCTCCTCTCTGTCCTTGTGCGAGGTAGGTGGTGGGGGTCCTGGAGTCTTCTAGAAACATGGGCGAGGCAGGCCCTGCTTTCTGGCGGCAGTCTTCCTTGCTGCTGATGTGAGGGCCCAGGGAAGATGCCAGCCCTAAATGACCCCCTACCTGACGCCACCGATACCCTGTGAGCACACAGATGCTTTGCAGAGGAGGCGCAACGTTTGAAGATTAACTGACCATTGTCTTCACACGCACACGCGTGTGCACACACACTCACACCCAAGTGACCTCATCAGCTCTTCCCTACCTCTGGCCCCTGGAGGCCACCTCCGCAACAAATCACCCAGGCCTCCTACTCACACTCACCGACCCAAGTTCAAGGGCTGCCCTTTATCTCACACCTCTGTCAAAGGGGCCCAGGTTCATGCCGAATATTGGACTCTCGTTCAAGCCATCCTTTAAGGAAAAATTCTCCACGTCTGGCAGGGAACTCTGAGCCTAAAGCAGAGGAATCATTTGGGGGAGGACATTTTTGCTGACGGGGGAAAAAAATTCTCCATTGTTCTCGAAATCCCCTCTTTGAGGAAGCAGTTACTTCTCTCAAAGTACGTGGGGGGAACAGGCTTGTTCATGGTGCCTCCGGCCTTGACCTTGGGATGAGAAATGAAACATGAGTGCATTTATGCCTCCGGTTGCCAAACTGCAACGGAGTTTCCAGGCTGTTCTTTGGCATGCCTGCTCACTCTCTCTATGCCTGTTTCTCCGAGTTCAAGGTTCCCGTCTGCTTTATCTGCTTATGTTTTCCTTGTGTCTGAGGTTGTAGGTCTATATATGTCTCCTACCCGTGTTCACTGGTTTGGAAGCCGTTTAGGGTCTGTTTGCTGCTCATCCAGCCTGGGGCCTTTTCAGAATTTATGGGTCTGCATCTTCTCCAGCAAATAATCTGGCCATCATTTAACATGGGTGCTTTTTCAACTGTTTCAAAAACTCTTCCGCGGGGTTAGCTGCCCTTTTGGAGAGGCGGGGATGGGAGAGGCACACTCAGGTTCACCCTGTCTTTGCTTAAGCCCATTGCTGAGAAATTGTGTATATTTAGTTCATCTTATCCGTCTCCCCAGCTTTTCATCAATAACAGGGTGTGTGTTTTGGGGTAAGAATGAACCGAATTTATTCGACAGATTATACATTCATTTTACTATTGTGACATTGGAGGAACAGATAATCCATGAAAAATACACTTTGGATTCCTCAAAAGTGAATTTAATTATAAGCAATAATGTGTGCTGGAGAATTATAATTACGAAAAGTCATGTTCTGTAAGTCTGAAATGACAGATTATATTTCAAGGGCTTATTGCTGAGGAATTAAAGGACCCAATTTATTTGTTGTAAATGTTATGATTATTGCAGCTTTGCTTTAAAAAAAAATAACACTCACGATCACAGTATATTGTCGCTGGATTAAGTATGGCTAATCCTTTCAACAAGAATCATATTTTGCACCAAAAGCCGCCATTCCATTAATTTGTTTGTGAGACAGACAGGCAACTAATCTTTGTCTTCTGATCCCTGGATGGTAATAATTCCGAGGACTTTGCAGGCGTGTTTTGCGTCTCTCACTCCCAGCCTCACACAGTGATGGACCAGGGGACGTGGATCAAAGCACAGAAATATCGTCGTTGAGAAATGGAGATGGGCTATTTGCTGGGCATCTACTACGTTCCAGGCACCATGCTAAGTACATGCTACACGTTCTCTCCCTTGCCTCCCAGGACAAGCCCCTGAGCTTGATACATTATGAATTTATTATACAGTTGGAGAAACCAAGGCTTGGGGAGATTGTCAAGCAGCCTGCCAGGGTAACGGGTTCGCAAGCGGCGGAGCCAGGACTTGAGCACAGGCCCGAAAGCCCACGTGTGCTCCTTGCCCACGTGGAAGGAAGTCCCAGGCTCACCGGGGACAAAGGGTGATGGGCGGCCAGCAAGTCCGCAGTGACATGAGGCTGTGTTTACAGTCTCGAAGGCAGAGGAAGGGAACGATGAAGGGGGCTGGGGCGCTGCCCTCACCAGGTGCACTTTGGAAACCCCTGAAATGCCCCCCTACCCACAGGTCTACATTTCCACCAGAAGTCCCTCTTGGATTCTAGATGCGGGGGGGCCCTTATTCCAATGAGCTTGCACCCAGTGAAGGAGGGGTGGTGTCTGCCATGCTGATTATTCTTAGTGCTGGTCACTGAGGCGGGAAGGCAAGGTCCAGCTGAGTTTGATGGGAGGGGACACAGGACATGGAGAAAGTCCCAGAGTTGGAGACTGACAGGCTCACACAGTGGAGCTTCCAGGAGACTCCAGCCTTTAAGGAGAGTCTGTGGTCTCTGGACTGTGGCTGGGCGGGGCGGTGGACTAAGCCAAGCGGAGTCTATTTTCCTATTGACAGGGAAGGGGCTGCAGGGGGAGGGGCGGAGGGAGGGTGGTCTGTGGAGCAGCAATGGGTGGGAGCCAGGCGGTGGGCACAGAGACCTCAGTGGAGGGAAAGACCGGCAGCACTTGCAGCAAAGGGGATTGACCAGATTCTTAGAAACACAATAGCCAGAGCGGGCTGCTGCGCAAAAGGATTGGGGTCACCAGCTGGCTGTTTGGTAGTGTGATTGGTTCCTGATGCCTCGGAGTTCAAGGGCAGGATGTTCTAATGGCCCCTGTCTCCTTCTGTCTCAATCTCGACTCTTCTTGAAGTGTGTGGTGGGTCAAGTCTTAGAGGCAGGTACTAGTAGTATCTCAGCCATGCAGAGACCTCGGGAGGGTGCCCAGGAAACAGACAAATCATCTCAAGTTCAAAGCCACTGGCTTGCTGTCCTTTGCCTGGATGCCTGCAGGGGCAGTCACCTGCTAGTTGCAGGGTAGGGCCCTGGCCTGGGTGGGAGAAGGGAGACATTCTGGACGGGGCTGGTAGGGTAAAGGTCATCCCTACAGCTAAGAAGCCACCTCCACACCGTCACCCATGGGACCTCAGAACGGCTGTGTCAGGAGAATCCACAGGAGTCCCATTGTCTTCAGGACCCAAGCCAACTCCTCAGCTCCGCCAACCAGCATGACTGGCCCCCCCGACAGCCCCTGACTTCATCTTTATTCCTGTTTCATTTACTGCCTCCTGCCCCCATTATAGCCCCCACCTGCAGGCCCCAGGAAAGCAAGGACTGCAGTTGATCCCCTCTGGGTAGTCAGTGGCCACCCAGCACAGGCTGAATAAACCTTTACCAGGTAAATAAACAAACAGGAAGAGACCCAGATGGGGGGAGGGAGGAGGCGTGGCCACGGATATCCAGAGAGGGGACCAAGTGCCATCGCGGGTGCAGAAGCCAGACCTTGCCGGCTCTGGGGCACTGGTGGACTCCGAGCAGGTTGCCTGGGTGGACGCTCACTAACTGTGCCTCAGTTTCCTCATGTGTGAAGGGGTCATCATCAGAACATTCTCGGGGGCTGGCTTCTAGGGCAGAGGAATGAAGGCACTTAAAGTGCTTGGAACGGGCCTGACAGCATCACAACCCATGTCAACAAGCGTCCGCCATTGTTCTCCTCGACCTCCGCGTCCTCAGCTGTGATTGCCCGCGCTAGGAGGCCTGCTGGGTCGCTGCGCGGTGGGACTCAGTTGCCTCCCACGTGCGAAGTGGCTGACGGACGATTTTATTACCGAACAGGTACAAACACATGGCCAGAAGTCCCTTTAAGGTGATGCTTCTTAAACTTTTCCAGCGTTAAGAATCACCTAGGAGTCTTGTCCAAAATCGAGGTTCTGAGCGTACAACCCCACCCTCCCCAAATTGATTCAGTAGCTCTGAAGTGGAGCCCAGGAATGTTAAGGACTCAGGTGACTCCGAGGTTGAAACTGCTTGTAATTGCGCATGAATGCCACTAGAGGGAGCGATGAGCCAGAGAATGGCCTGACCCGAGAGCCTGTGGGCCCTGAGGCTGCTTCCCAGGAATGGCCACCAGATGGCGCAGCCTATCTGCAGAGGGAGCCTCTCGTTTGTTGAGGACTGGGGCCCCGGGATAATCCCGCCTTACAGAATGCGTTCTAAAGGGTATTCATACCCTTCCCTCCTGAAGCGGGTCCTAGTCCCGGGAGGAGCCCCGAGGGTCGGGGAGGCCCAGTTCTATTTCAGGGTGATGGATACCCAAACCCTGGTCCCCATCAGAGCCCCGTTTGCCAGTGGTCTTGGCACTTGACCCCAATGTAAAGGCTTTGCATTCAGTAGGTGCTCAGCAAAGACTTGTGACCACTTCAACAGATAAGCACCTATGTACACAGGCCTGTCTGGTGAGGCCTGTGTCAAACCATTATTATAAAGATAGCAACCAATTAATTATTAAGTGCCTACTACTTGCACACCATGCACTGTTGTTTAATAAACATTAATAGATTCTCACCCCAGCCCTGAGGGATGGTTATTATGATTATTGGACAAATGCAGGGAGTGAGCTCCGTGGTTAAGTCACTAGGGGTCAGGGTCAATAGGCCACGGTCAGCACTTGAACATGTTACAGAACAGACCTGGAGGTGGGACGATATACTGTTACCGAATGGACCCACCCTTGTGCTCTGGGGGTCCCTCCATCCCCCGTACTAGGTTCGCCTTGCCCACCACCAGGGAAAGATGTCCCTCAATGCCAGAGATTGGTGAAAAGGAAAGGGATTATTTATTTAAAGAGTTATACAAACTTAAGAGTAATAACTTACTGTCTTCATGGAGACCCCAAAGTCCTTTAGAACACCCACAAACGCACAGTCCTTCCTTCCCCCCTTTGCCCAGCCCGGGGTACCGTATCTCAGGAAAAGAAATAGAAGTCCGTGGTTCTTCTCTGTCCAAGACGTGTGGTCCCCAAAAGATGCTGCATGGCTGCCGTGCCTGGGTTTAAATCCCCGTGCCAATCTTCCTCCGCCGCCCCATTTCCGACTCCTCCAACAACCAGTTACACCTGCCAGCATTCCCGCATTCGTCCAGCTCCACTGGGCTGCCACAGTAAGTCCGGGCAGACGTGGCCCTGTGGCGTGGAGCCAATCATCTCCGAGGTCTCACTCAGGCGCTGTAACCAGGGGGAGCTGCCTCCCAGTTACATCCTGGGTGGAAGTCACTCCCATCCCTTTGGCTCAAAGCATGGCTATGGCTATTTAACATATCCATGGAACCAGTCAAAAGTTATAGTTCTGTAAAACTACCATTCTAATAGCTCTCAATGGCCCTGCTCCATGCGTCCCATCCCCCGGCTCAGACTTGTGGGGGTGAGGACATCATATATATATTTTTTTCTAATATTTCCTGGACACCAAGTTCTGGACCCCATTACAAATCCCTGTTTGCACCCTGTTACAAATGTGGTTGCATCAAGCAGGGCTCCCTGGACATGAGTTCTGAGCAAGCTTATAAGTAGGGTATTGGCAGAAAGTGGGCGGGGGGGGCGGGGCGACATTTGGAGAACATCCCTGAGCAAAGGGGAAACCAATGAGCTGAGGCTGGCAGTGTGTCCAGGTGACATCTGGCCGCGGGGGTGCTGGGAGAAGTGGGGGACAGTGGTGTGGCAGCGGGGGGCTGGCTGATAGGAGATCCCATCATTGAGCAGGCAGCAGCTGCTGCAGAAGAGAGAATCAACGCAGCTTCCAGCACTGTAGTTCCATGCTGTGTGTCCTTGGTCAAGCTCCTTAACCTCTCTGGGCTCACTGTGCCTCGCCTTCATGGCCCAGTCACAGGCTCATTGGGAGGACTGGGTGGAGGGGACTGCCACAGCTCTTGGTTGAAAGTGAGCCCCTGGGGGCTGCTGGTTTTCTTTCCTGGGAAAATCCAGTGCCTCAGTTTCTCCATGACCCCGTGGTGGCCATGTGGTGTGGTGTTTGGTACAAGGGCTCCGGCAGCAGAGGGCCCCAAGGGGTATCCCGCAGCTGCTGCTGCCGGGGGGTATGACCTTGAGCAAATCCTCTCCTCTGGGCCTCAATTTCCCCACCTATGAAACGGGGATGCGAACCCTGCCACCTGCCTCGGTGGGACACCACAGGGCTCCACCCCCTCCCTGCCCGCCTCCCTCCCTGGGATGGCCTCACCCAATAAAGAGACAGAGGGACAGAAGAAAACAAGGTCAAGGCCTTTACTCCCGGACCCCGGCCTGGGAGGTCTCTCGGGCTGGGTGCTTCATTTAAGCACCTGCTCTGCGCAGTTCCCTCTCCTTGTGGGTTCCTGCCACTGCCTTCTCCTGTCAACCCTCTAGGACCGCAATGGTCACAGTCCTGGAGCTTCGGGCCCAGGCCCTGCACCCCTGGTTGGCTCTGCCTGCACCCTGGCCACAGGCTTTGGAGTTAATCCCTGGGTGGTAAGCGCTCCTCGATTTTCCTCACTCAGGAGGGCCACTCCCTCCAGCGCTCCCGGCCCCTGTGGGGAGGTCGCAGCCGCTCACGAAGGGTCTGCTGGCTGGTGGCAAGGATGCAAAGTTGATTCTAAGAGTGGACTGACATCAGGGAGAGGTCTCAAGCAGGGACAGCCAGGCCTGCTGAGCCTGGGAGCCTGGAACCCACAAGCCGGGGCCTGGCGCAGGGGTCCAGGAAGAAGCCCGAGGGGCTGGGACTCCCTCCCCCAGAGAAGGTCCTGCCTCCACCCCTGCGGAGCTGGTGCTGGTGCCCGCCTGCACCCCCGGGAGCGCTCCTCAGACAGCCCTGCGACCAAGTGGCAGAGGCAAAATGTGGGGGGCCGTGACCTCAACAGAGGGTCTGGCTGGTCCTGGTTTCTCAGCTACGTCTTCCACCGGATCAGTCAGGGCCCTCTGCGTGCCAGCGACAGAAACTCAATCAGTGCAAACAGGCTTAAGAAAACAAAGGCACAGCCCGGCTGGTGTAGCTCAGTGGATTGAGCACGGGCTGGGAACCAGAGGGTCCCGGTTCGATTCCCAGTCGGGGCACATGCCTGGGTTGAGGGCCAGGTCCCCAGTGAGGGCCATGTGAGAGGCAACCATACATTGCTCTTTCTCCCTCCCTTCTCCTCTCTCTGAAAATAAATAAATAAAATCTTAGAAAAGAAAACAAAGGCACAAACGAGGTGAAAAGAATTCCGAAGTACCAGTTTCCAGTTACACAGGAGTCACCGGGAGGTGACACACAGCACAGGGAGCACTGTCGGTCACATTATAACAGCAGTGTGTGCTGTTAGCTGGGCCCTGGACTCACTGGGGGGGTCGCTCTGTAAGTCCCACAAACGTCTAACCACCAGGTTGTACACCCGAAACTAATATTGTGTGTCAACTGTCACTGGAAAATTTGAAAAACAGAAAACACGAAGGTAGGAGGAGGGGGTGCATTGGCTCAAGAAGAAAGTAGCTCAGGATTTTCAGTTTGCAGGCACGGCTGGATCCAGGAACTGGGCTCCCGCAGGAGCCCAGGGTCACCAGTCCCACTCTCTTTGGTGTTGCTTCCTCTCAGGAAGCCTCTGTCCTTGAGGTGACCTCCAGCCCTTGCACCACATCAATTTCATCTGCAGCCAAGAGTGCAGCCTGCTTCCCACAGACCTCCAGCAGAAGTCTCAGGATTAATT
>PVJI01017389.1:0-35764 GCA_004026765.1 Micronycteris hirsuta
TTTTTTTTTTTTTTTTTTTAGATTTTATTTTTATTTTATTTTTAGAGAGAAGGGAAGGGAGGGAGAAAGAGAGGGAGAGAAACAGCAATGTATGGTTGCCTCTCACATGGCCCTCACGGGGACCTGGCCCGCAACCCAGGCATGTGCCCTGACTGGGAATCGAACCGGGACCGCCTGGTTCCCAGCCCGCGCTCAATCCGCTGAGCTACACCAGCCAGGGCAAAATATCCTATTTTTAAAGAGACTCTTCAAAGGCGGCCATTCTCGCCTTCCAGGAGTGACTTTGTTACCATCATCCTACTAACGCCCTCCAGCTTGTAAGATGACCACAACGGAAAGAAAGGATTTAAGAGCAATGTGACAATTATTAGTTGACAGAGTGCTGGGTCTTTCCCTCCCTTCCCACACCAAAAAACTCCAAACCAATCAAACAAACTAAGAAAAAACATAAACAAAACACCACCACTCAGAGGAAACGAGAATTCTTGCGGAAAGGGAATGCTTTGGTAAGCTTTGAGGTCTGCCCAAGGTGTTATTAAGGGTGAAGGAAACTATTTGACAGAGTGTTTTTGAAAGCAGTGATTGGAAAAACAAAGCAATAAACATTTCACATTTGTACCCCTAAAATTACAGATGATTTATCCTGCGGTTGGCCACCTACTAATCTGTGCAGACTTGAGGAGGGTAGAAGAGGCAGGACAGAGCTATTGCAGCGCAGAAGCCTGCACACCCTTCATTTAGGGTGGCAAAGGTGCATGCATTTCCAGCTGGCCAACAAAACACTCCCTCTGAAATAAAATGGGCTTGAGCCTTTTTGAGGTACCTCATCTATGAGTATTACTTGCCACCTAGAGGGCTAAGGAGCGCTCAGACATGCTAGGTCATGGAAGTGTGCAGAGGAAAGGCCTCTGAAGGACATCTTAAATAAGTCACAACCTTGACCCTCACAAGAGAATATATAGGTGTCTGCTAGATGCCACAGTCAAGAGAGAAGTACAACAGTAGCAATTGAATAAATAAAACTTGCTTCTAAACTCTGGTTTCACTTCAGATCATATTAATCGTTCATCTTTTAACAAGGAAAATTTGCTTCTTTCCCCTTAGCTTCTCTTTGCCATTCTCCTTAACTGTATGAGATCTAGTACAGTAGTGGGGATCAGGATGGACACTGGACTAAACTGCATTGGACTTTTAAGTCTTCAAAGGGAAAGCTGTGGGGTCTGCCCAACATGTCACTAAGAGTCATGGAAGATATCTGACAGAGTATGTTTGAAAAACAAAACAAAGTAACATTTTATGCTGGTACCCCAACAACTTTGTATGATTCAATAAATCAGTGATGTAATGTTTCATTGTTCCCCTTGACTGATATTTACCTCTAAATATCAAATACTTAATTCACCTCAGCCTTACCATATTTAAACATTTTAAAGACAATGCCAGGATCGATTTCTCATTACAAAGATAGAATATAAATATAAATTTATTTTAACTCTATACTTATAGTAAGCAATTTTCTCAATTTGCCTAAAATACAAAAAATTGATATAAAATTTAAGATTTGGTCAACATGAATGTTCCTCAAGATCAAGGAACATATCTTTTGCTCATCTTTGCGTCCCCAGTGTGTAGTACCTGGCATAGTATAGGCACAAAATAAATATTTGTGAATTAAGCTAAAGTATTGGTTGATATTTAAAGAACTTTCCAACACCTTGAAGCACTACATTCTTTTCTTTGTCTCTCAAATTCCTTGTCTCAGTTTTCCATTATGATCACTGACTAGAAAGAAACCTTTTAGAAGATAGGCTTTTCTAGGCTTATTTCCTTTTGTACTTAGATTAATTAAGCGTTTACTGATCCTAAGAAGAAAGTATTTTCCCACTGTTTAGTAACAAGCTACATTCAGTGATACACAAATCAAATCTCTAAGTGGTCAAGAAGACAAAATAAAATTAACTATTATTGAGAGGCGACTTCCGGCAAGATGGCGGCATAGGTGAATGTGCCGTGCCTCCTTGCACAACCAAACAAGGAAAAAACCAGAAATTTACCGAACCAAAAACAGCCAGATCTGACAGAAAATCGAATTGAGAGGAAGTTCGACAACCAAGGAATTAAAGAAGATACATTAATCCAGTCTGGTGAGCCGGGAGGAGCAGGGCGGAGGGAGAGCGCTCAGCAACCCCACGGCGAGCTGGTGAGCAGATGGCAGGACCGCAGCTAGAGGGGCAGTTCCCGCGGGGCTGCAGCAAACCGAGAGACGGGGGTGCCTGACCAAAGCGCGGCAGCGCCCGGTTCATCCGGACACAGCGGGGCCGAGACTGGTGGACCCGGCAGGTCCGCATTCGCTGGCAGATGGACCGGGAGAGAAAGCAGGGCGCAACCCATCTGCACAGATTGAGAGCACCTGTGGGGGTGGAGTCCGCTGCGGGAGGAACTTCGGGCCTCACAGGAAAGTTCGCTGGGGAGACCCACGGGGGATTGGAGCTGTGCAGCCCATCCACCGACCCCGGAGCGACCCCCAGAGCCAGCGCAGAGGGGCTCGAATTGCTTGCAGGAGGCGGTGTGGGCGCGGAGAGCGGAGAAGGCGCCATTGTGCTCTCAGGTCCCGCCCCCACAGGCTACGTCCCAGCACAACTACCGTGAGTTTCCCTGCCCAGGGAAACACCAAAGCTCCGCCCTCCTTATAGTAACAGGCTCACGGAGGGGAAAAAAAATGGCCCAAGAAAGGAACAGATCAAAGCTCCAGAACTAACTGACCAAGAGATAGCCAACCTATCAGATGCACAGTTTAAAACCCTAGTAATCAGGATGCTCACAGAATTCGATGAAAAATGATCGAAATTGCTTGAACAAATGAGGAGAGATCTGCAGGGAACCAATAGGGATAAGAAGGAAACTGGGACTCAGATCAACAGAGTGGACCAGCAGAAAGAAAAAAACATCCAACCAGAAAAGAATGAAGAAAGAATTCAAAAAACGGAGGAGGGGCTCAGAAACCTCCAGGACATCTGTAAACGGCCCAACATACGGATCATAGGGCTGCCGGAAGAAGAAGAAATCCAAGGAATTGAAAACTTATTTGAAAACATAATGATGGAGAATTTCCCAAAGCTGGTGAAGGAAATAGACCTTCGGGAAGTCCAGGAAGCTCAGAGAGTCCCAAAGAGGTTGGACCCAAAGAGGAACACACCAAGACACATCATAATTACATTACCCAAGATCAAAAAGAAGGAAAGGATCCTAGAAGCAGCCAGAGAAAAGGAGACAGTTACCTACAAAGGAATTCCCATAAGACTGTCAGCTGATTTCTCAAAAGAGACCTTACAGGCAAGAAGGGGCTGGACAGAAGTATTCCAAGTCATGAAAGGCAAGGACCTATATCCAAGAATACTCTATCCAGCAAAGTTTTCATTTAGAATGGAAGGGCAGATAAAGTGCTTCTCAGATAAGGTCAAGTTCAAGAAGTTCATCACCACCCAGCCTTTATTGTATGAAATGTTGAAGGGAGTTATATGAGGTATGGAGGAACACCAACAGGGGAGTGGTAGGGGGAGAGGGTGGGAATGAGGCACAGAATAAGTAGCATAAATGGGAGGTAGACAACAGACAGGGGGAGGTTAAGAATAGTATAGGAAGTGCAGGAGCAGAAGGACTTATGTGTATGACCTATGGACAAAACTAAAGGGTGGGGAGAGGGGGGCTAAGGGGGTGGGGGGCAAGAAGGGGGGGAAAGTGGGACAACTGTACCAGCATAATCAATAAAATATAGTTAAAAAAAAAGAAAAAAAAAGTATTAGAGTACCTCTTATGAATTTAGACCAGGCTAACAGAAAGAAGCACAAGCGGTTTAATGTTGGTGATATATGCTCTTAAGGAATTTATACTCTTATTGGAGGCTAGCTTATAAACACTATGATTGGCTCAAGATCCTTGAAAGGGAGATGGGGGATGGGAAAGGCATTCCAGGTGGGGAGTAGCGTTCTAGTACAGAGGTTTGGAATACAGGCTCTGAAGCTCCTTGCTTAACCTCTCTGTGCCTCTCATGCTTAAAATGTGGATTAAATGAATTAATGTAACACCTGACCTTTAAGTGCTTATGACGATGATGATGTACAAAAACTTGGAGTTAGGTCTTTGAGGGACTCAACGAGATTGATGGGAGCAATTCCTGCATTAGAATAGTGGAAGAAAGGGATAGTGACAGATGGAGCTCACTGATGGCCAAAACATTTGGATTTTATTTGGTAATAGTCACTGAACTTCTAAAATTGGTCAGTAACACTGAAAGCAATGTCTTGGAAAACTGGCTATGTAGAATTGTTTGGAACAGGGACAAGTAAAAGACTGAGAGAATACAGTAAAAACAGCCAAATTCTATTAGATGCTTACCAAGACCTTTGGAAGTGTGCTGATAATGTTAGTTATAAATATTATGTTCCAGACAATGTGCTAAGTCCCGTATTTTGCTGTGTATAATGCACACTTTTTTGCCTAAGTTTTTTAGCGAAAAATAAGGATGTGCATTATACATGGGTAGTACCTGACATATCTTGTATCTGTTCATGTGTTTTGTAACTATTTATTACATAAAATTTCTTGTACCATAATATATTTAAAAATAAAAGTTAAAATCCTGTTGTAATACAAAAAACAAGTATCTAAATATAAATAAATAAAAATTGAATTTAAAAATTAAAACAAATTTTTTTTTTCCTGAAAGTTTGGGCCAAAAATGTGGATGCGCATTATACACAGCAGAATAAGGTATTTTATATGCAATATCTGTTGCGAACTGCAATACGTTTCCCTCAAATTCATAAGTTGAAGCCCTAACTTCCGATGTGAAAGTATTTGAAAATAGGGCCTTTAAAGTGGTAATTGAGGTTAAAAGAGAACGTAAAGTTAAATGAGGTTAAAGGGGGTGGGGGGTGGGGGGCTAATCCATAGGACTGGCTTCCTTATCCGAGGGGAAAGGGTTACCAGAGGTGAGAGCACACAGAGAAAAGATGTGTGAGGACACAATGAGAAGGCTGTCACCTGCAAGCTAAGTAAGGCCTTAGGAGAAATCAGCTTTGCAGGCATATTGATCTTAGACTTCCAGCATCCAGAACTGTGAGAAAATACATGCTGTTGTTTAAGCCACTCCATCAGTGATATTTTGTTATGGCGGCCCAGGCAGACCAAGCTCATTTGACTCTTTTATATTTTAGAGATTTTAGAGAAAGCAGGGAGGGAGCAAGAGAGAGAAAGAGAAACATTGATGTGAGAGGGAAACACTGATTGGTTGCTTCTGATTATGCACTCCTACGAGGATCAAATCTGCAACCTTTTGGTGTACAGGATGGCGCTCCAAACAACTGAACAACTTGGCCAGGACAGTTCATTTGACTCTTAAAACAGCCTTATGGGGTGATACTCTAATGGTCATCTGTTACCCACGAAGAAACTCAGGCTTGGGGAGCTAAACATGAATTGCCTAAGACAGCTAGTAGGAGGCAGTAAACAAGATTTATATAAGCTGTCTGACTACAAGTATTATAGTTCAGTTGGAAACTGATAGATGAAAGGATTTACAGTTTGGATTCAGGCTAAAAGAAAGGGTTATCACCAGATGGCAGACTTTAAGATTTGGGGTCCACACAATATAAATGACTGGATTATTTGTATGTGGTGTGTATTTGTATAGTTTATATTAACTATTGAGGAAAGGTTCAGAGCAGAAGGGAATTTATTGTGGCTGAAGGTCTCAGAAAACCTCATGATGGAGGATAGGTAAAACAAGGGCAGAGATGTGGTACTACTGGGGGAAAAACAGTATTAAAGTAAATGGATACATGGGGGTACACAAGAGTAATGAGGGAAATTTTGGGTATGGATTAAGAGGTCAGAGCCAATGTCATCTGTTTTAATTGATATTGCCTATAACAACGCCTTGCTTTTAGAAGACATTGAACAACATTTGATGGCTAAAGGAGAGAAAAGTCAAATTTAATACTTGGAAGAAAGTAGCTAAAGTTTTTTGTTTTTCTTTTTAATAATAGGAGCAGTAATAGATTGAGGTTGAATTTTCCTCGTCTTGACTGGGATTTCTTTTTTCTTTGAGAAATGCCCGACGCTAGCTCCAACTAAGCAGATAAAAAAACATGGATACTAAAACAAGTAATTTAAAATCTAATCGATGATTGCTGTATGTGTATGTCTCTGGGCACAATAAAACGCACAGCCATAGGATTATCAAGTCCACAAAAACTGACGACAAAGGGTACTCATTTAGCTATTCTGACTAAAACGAGCAGGCCCTGAATATAATCATCAGTACTTGGCCCATTAATCTTATCAAGGTCCTCTTTTAGAGGAACTGGCTCTTCAACGTGCGGAGGGAGTGTGCCCAGCAGAGGAACAGCTAGCTCCCTTTAGAGCCGGCTCTACCATCACTATCAAGAATTACGTTAGAAAGTCGCTTCTAGGCCTTTACCAAGGACACCAACTGATCCGCAATGCGCCTGCTCAAACCGCAGCAGCCCAGCTCCGCAGACATCCCACAGCAGCAAAAGGAGAGAAAATCCCTATCCGCTGCAGAAACCCAGTGCCCTGTGATCTAAAGCTTCTTTCCACCATAACTGCCTTGCCAGACTGCAAACCCCAGCATTCATTCCTTCCAAGGGAGCCAATAAAAATTAATTCCTTCGGCCAATCACACCCTAACCCACGGTAACCACCCCCCAACTGAATTCTGGGATTTGTGGTTTTCACGTGGCAACATTATACATCGTGGTTAAGGCAATGTAGGCCATGCACCTCCTTCGAAACGAAAGATCCTTTTAGTAATTCTTCTGTTGGTCTCCAAGGCTAACCCCTTAATTAGCACTACTCCAAGTCCTTATACACCTTAAAAATTGTAAACGATTTCTCTGTCATACAGAAAAAAAATCAAGTTATTTTTAGGTTAGGCACACTTGCCCCACTCGTTCCCCCATGCTTTAACCGTCGCTTTTAAGTCTCGCGAGACTAGCCCATTTTGATCGTGGTCTTTCTTCCTGAAAGGCGGTACACATGAAGACTGACACAAGCCTCAGCCAACAGGATTATCCTTTAAGTAGCGTCTCTACAGCGTGCACGGGAGACCTCCGTGAACTCTGACCTCAGCTTTCCGTGGCGTCCCGCGTATACCGCCTCCTCCCCCCGAGCGAAGGAGGCGGGCTTTGGCCTCTAGCCCTGGGGAGAGAGTGCGGAGGGAGTGGGAGCGAGACGAGCCGGACTGGACGTGTCTAGCTCCCGGGAGAGGCCCTGCTATACTCCTTGCTTCCCATGAGCTCGTTCTCCGGCGAGCAGCGCCGTCGTTAGGCCGGCCTCGTAGCCTCTGTTTTCCCCGAGACAGGCCCACGCTTTGCCGCGGAGGAGGCAACCCGTCGAGGCGCCTCCGTAGTCGGCGTCTGCGTCGTGCAGCGACCCTGGAAGCGGCACCGCCGCGAGTGAGAGGAGCAGCAGCGGCAGCGGGCAGCAACATCGGCAGCGCCGGCGGGCGGGATCGAGGCCGTCAACATGGCGAGCGCCTCGTACCACATCTCCAATCTGCTGGAAAAAATGACATCCAGTGACAAGGACTTCAGGTAAGGCCGAAATCCGACCCTAAACCCACTTCGGGTCCCTTATCCGCGGCCCTGGCTCTCACACAGGCCTTGCCCCACCCCTTTGGCCTTAGCCTGTTTCTACGCTTCCCGAAGTCCCCAGCCCACCACTGCGATCCCAGATCCCGGCAGTCCCCATTCCTCTCCCACCTTGTAACCCCTTCCCCCGTTCCTTTCTCTAAGCCGTTGCCCGCCGGAGGTCCTAGGCCCCTTCTTCTCTCCAAGCGTCCCCGCCGCATTCTCTGCTACCTTTCCTTTCATTCCCCGACATGATTTTCGAGTCCCGGGTAGGGAAAGCGGGCGAAATCACCCACCGTTGTGGGGAAAGGAGTTGCTGTAGTCTTGGAGATCTCGAGGCCGGGCCTACCCGCCGGCCCGCCGGGGGCGCTAGGCCGCCCTGCTCTTCTGGGGCCGAGTGGCTGCCCACCCGGGGATCTAGACTTCTCCTCCTTTCCCGCAGTTGTGAGGGGGCCTAGGTGCATTCAGCTTGAACGATTTGCTTTTTTTTTTTTTTTTAGCTCTTCTCGAATTAGATTATAAACTTTTTCTTAGGGTTATTTCATTCGTGTAAGTGGGAAGAAGGGGGAGGGCAGCCAGGATGGAGGAAACTTGACTCGTAGGGTTTTCCCGCCAGCATCTCTGTCCTTTTCCCTTGTCAGGTAAAAACCCAAGTAGGAACTCGGGGTTTCAGTTTTATATTTTTATATCCAAAATTTACTGTCAGAAAGGTGAATTGCTGAACCTTAAACAGAAAAGTAAACCAAGCAAATGGATCTTATCGGAAGGAGTTTTTTTCTAATACGGGGATGGTAAATATGAACACTTCTTTCCAGGAGACTTGTATTGTCGGTTCCAAACCCTGGTAACGTGTTTATTGAAGAGTTGTTCTATTTTCACGGATTATGTTGGTTTCTCTCTCTCTCTTTTTCTTTTTTTCTTTTTTTGCACTACGGTTACTTACATTTTTTTCTTCCCGCCTGCTATCCCAAGCTCTCGATCTTATTTGATACTGGTTCTCTTTAAGGTTTAGTGGTTGTATTTTTATGTGCATTTTAAAAGGAAGAAGATATAGTCTTCTATTAAGATTGTGGCCGAAAAGGTTATTTATTTACTCTCTGAACAGTACGATTTAACACCTGAGAACTTGTCCAAACCTTACCTATCAGGAAGAAATTTCCCGATTTGTGAAGCAAGAACCATGAAAAACGTAGAGATCGTGTTCCTAATTAAAGTGATGTGTTGGCATATTAAAATGGCCAATGAAATAGTCTTAGTTCTGTGACTTAAAAGACAAGTGATTTTTACCAAGTTTTGCTATTTGGGGAATTTTTTAGTATTGCATTTGAAACTTTGCTGGTACAAAGGATTTTAGTGTTGTGACTTTCTGGAGGAGACGTCTGTTTTGGGTATTTTGGTATTTTAGATTTGTGTATTTCTAGGGCCAAAATTATTGGGGGAAATAAAACTTTTTGGTGTTTTTTTTTTTTTTTTTTTAAGGACGAGAATGTTCTTTGCTTCTCTTTGGAGCTTTGCTTGATCCCAGCACAAGCCTTTGAAGTTTAAATAAACATTTGAACGGAACATACCTATGACTAACTTTAACTAGTAGAGTGTATGGTGTGATTTCCCCCCTTCCCATTTCTGTCAGTTTGGCTCATGCTGTGAAAGTACTAAATTTCATTTTGATTGTGATCAATTTCAGTCTAAAGATAGCACTTTCCATATAATAGTACAGTTCTGATCACTTAGACTTGTGCATGGGTAATATGTTTAGAATAAAGAAATCAAATCTTGTAGTAATATGTGATAATTGACTGAAGCTTGGCAAAAATACACACGTGGTTGGGTTTTTGTTTCTTAAACTGTATGAGTTTGCAAGAAATAGTGCTCTGATGTTAAATTGTAGTCAGTGTTGGTCTTGATCATCTATCATTTGGGGTGGAATAAATCAAAACATTGCTTGGAAGATTATTCTAAAAGTATAATATTGAAATAGTTCTGATAGTTGGTGGGTATTACAGAAGATACTTTTGGGTAGAAGATATGTTTAGGAATAATAGGTGACTTCCCAGTAACTTGGCATCATTAAGAATTTTTATTTACTCTGTTTCAAAGACTTGTGATATGCTCAAGCCATCCAGTTAACAGACAGGTCTTTGGAACTAAAGCACAGTGTGTGTTATATTACAGGCATTTAGAGGTTCATGAAAATAGTGAGCATTTGAAGTCTGGTATTTTGAAGATTTTTCTGTGTATTTTTAGTACAGGCATTTACTTGAATACATGTCCTCTATTTTAAAGTGATGCTTTCTAATTTCTCATTAGAAATTTATTTACTTGTTTATTTTTATGTAAATGTCATTGTTTTCTGCTACATGTTTTAAAATACCTAGTGCCAGAAGGATGTTGAGGACAAAGCTAATTAACATATAGTGTCCAACATGCAAACCGCTCTACCTTATGCTAAGGTAAAAAGAAAAAAAAATACATCTAAAAGAAAAAAATGTATTTTTCTCATGGTAGACGCCAAACAGGAAATCTACTAGTCTCAAGATATTGGTTGTAGTCATGTAGGATTTTTTGTTCTGAAATATCTGTGAGATCTTGGGTGAGCTGCTTAATTTGGGATTAAATTTTCACTGGAGAGACTTAAACATGGGTGATTACAAAAGGTCCCTTACTGGCCCAAAATTTCAGGTCTCTGGATAACTCCATTGTTTATTAATGCAGAGAAGGTAAAGAAATGGGTGCGTGTTTCAAAGTTTTGAAAAGTCAGCATTTTAAAAGAATTGTTTTGTAGGATTTAAACCATAGACTCAATTTACTGGTGGGAGGAAACGAATGCTCTTTTTCTTTCATGTTTACTATTTTGTATTCTTTGAAGGTGGGATATATTCAATATATTAAATTTAGTGCCAGCAGGTAGGTGATTCTCTAAGTACCAGAATGAAAACTTCAGTGTGTGTGAATCATGTGAATGCTCCACTTGTGAATAATAATATTGAATACTCAGTGGGTTGTGGTAACAGAGTTCTGCTTTTCTTTTTATACCTCATCACCAACCGAAGTATTCCAGGGAATCAAGAGCTAAAGGAAAAAAATTACCATTCTTTTATTTCTCTGTACATAATAGTTAATAGTTAGTGTGGACTTTAAACACTTGATCCTATTTATCTTTAAGTGGTTACTACCAATCTCTAGTACAGCTAAGGAAATTGAAATGGTGATGTTAAGTATTGAATACTTTGCTCAAGGTCAGTCTGGTGGGAGATCGGGGCTTTCCAGATACCCTTGAGCATGAACTCTTAACCTACCACAGTATGCTACTTCTCCAGGGTTTGGACTAGGGGATAGTAAGAGTAAGACCTTAGCCCTGGCTGGTGTAGCTCAGTGGATTGAGCGCGGGCTGGGAACCGAAGGGTCCCAGTTTGATTCCCAGCCAGGGCACCTGCCTAGGTTTCAGGCCAGGCCTCCAGTGAGGGCCATGTGAGAGGCAACCATACATTGCTGTTTCTCTCCCTCTCTTTCTCCCTCCCTTCCCCTCTCTCTAAAAATAAATAAATAAAATCTTAAAAAAAAAAAAAGAGTAAGACCTTAATTTCAGTTCCTTCTTAGGATTATGGAATATTTTGTGCTGGAAGACGCATTTAATTCCCTAAGAGGGACCACAAAAAGTTGAAGATCTAGTGCTTGCCCTCAGCAATATGTACATGCTTGTTGAATGGTTAAGACACTTGTAAAAAGACGAGCAACCCATGGCAATACCCAGTTGTCCGGCTGAAGTGGCAAAGATGAAAGTGAGGAGATTCATGTTTGTTCAGTATCCGAGCTAGGTTCTTTAAATTCTAGGTAGAGAAGCAATGCGCAAACACACTATACAAAATTTCATTGGGGGAAAGGGAGTAAATAATCTTGATTGTTGCTGGGTGTGAGTATTGTTCTGGAAACTCTTTGAAGGTGGGAACCTTGTCTTATTGAACTGAATCCTTCACTCTGTTTAGTGCCTTGAACATATGGGTTCTCAATGGATGCTTGTTTTAGTTGAATTGGATTTTAGTTCCAGAGTTAAGAAAAAAGCATCTCAGGGTTTGGGAAGTTTCTTCCATAAACCAGTGTAAAGTCTACCAATTTATTTTTTAAAATACCATTTGATACAAACGAAAATAATTCTCTGCATTGTAGAATTTCCTTGCTTGATACTGGTTTGTGTTACCCAACTTACATATTTTGGATATTGGAAGTCATTTTCTCTTGAAAGCTGCTTAAAATGCCAATAAAACTCTCAGTCCTGTTAAATGGAATAATGGATTTTCAGAGCTGGAAGGGACATTAGAGGTCCTAAAACATAGCTGAAAGCACTGTGGGGGCATTTACAATAATATAACAGTAAATACTAAGTGAAGTTACCTGGTTTGCTTGTACTTGGAAAAAACTAGGTTTAATCAAAAGAAGTAGATTTGTAGAGATTAAGAAGGTGATTTTTGGACACTTTAAAGTACTTTGCAGCTTGATGAAAGTAAGTTAGTTAGTTTCATTTAAGTGATATCTCTTGATTGAGGTATACTGGTGACACTGATTATCATCAATGATTACAGGTCATCACTGAAAAAAAGGAGAAAGGGACCTCATTAAGGAAACTGGAAAGAAGAAGGATGACTAAAAATTAGTTTTGTGTACATGAACAGTAGTAGGACTGTCCCAAGTTAATTCATGACTCTAAGGGAATAAATGAGAGAAAGTGAGGTAGCCATGGTTTGTATACAAGGTCTTTAAAAGATAATTCATTCACTGGGTGATGGAGTTGACCCATATTATTTAGAAACAAGAGTAAAATTGTGTTTATATATTAGGGGAAGGGTTGTGAGAGTTACTCATTATGCAGGATAGTATATTTATTTCTACCATTATTTATGCTTCTCTACATTTGATTTACTGAAGGTGAATCATTTTTCCCCTCAAGGAAATTTCAGTCCTGTAGAATAAGCCAGGTGTGTAAGTTATACACTATGACTGTCTTGTTCATAACTGTGTTTGTTGGAGTCTGGCACAGTTCCTAATAATAGTACCCCAAAATATTTGTTCAACTAATGAATGAGTGGCACTGCCTCTAAGTTATATATCCACATGGAACTCCTATAGGATTCTGAAAGTTAACATCTTACATTCCCCCTCTTCCACCTTAAATTAAGCCTTTTTTAATTTTTATTTTATCTTGTTACATTACCATCTACCAAATGTCCCAGTTGGAATACCTGGATGTCACCCTTTTACGTACCTTTCTTCTCTTCTTTGGTCCCATGATAAGTATTTCTCAAATTAGTCTTACCTCCTCAGGCCTCTTTTTAATCCAATCTGTTGGTAACTCTTCCATTAGAATTTTCTTCCTCAGTCTTACCTTTGATCATTGCCTTTCCCACTAATTCCCATTAACTACAAGAGAAACTCTAAAATTCTTAGCTGTTGCCCTCCTAAACTCACTGAAATTACTCTCCCCCAAATCCCTAATAATCTTCATGTAACTGATTTAGTGGGTGTTTGTCTATTTGATATATAAGCAGCTTTACCACTTTTTCCTTCTTGAAATTCCTGACCCAGTTTGGGTTTATTACTATTATAGTGAGGTAGAACACATGATGTGAGATGTCTTAGCAAGAGGGTTGGGACCTATTTATTTGGGTAATTTTGGGAAGAGGCTAAGGAAGTGGTGATTTGGATGTTGTCCGAACCTGGGGGAAATTCTAGCATTTGACATCTTCATGTTACAGATCGGGTAGACTACAGCAGAGGAAGAGCTGAAAGTGGTAAAGGAAGTAACAGTCATTCAGAGAGGGAGGAAGTTTGGTATTTTATGTTGTTAAGTGAACTTGGCTGATATGGTTGTTCTGTGTGGTTGTTTATGTCCAGGAAACAATATGCTTTAGTTATAAACATCAGATCAGTTTGAAATAACATTGTGGTTTAACTATGAGCCTCAAATCAGCTCCTGGACTTCAGGGACAATTTTTTTCTTTCTCAGTCTTCACTTTTGGCCAAAGGCAGATGAATTTGGGCTGCAAGACTTTAATTCATGATGTTCAGATCTTCACTATTGCTGGTATTTTGTTGTTTAAGGTCAGCAGAGTGGCCATTCAATGTACTCTGTAGTTGAACATGGCTTATTAGTCTTTTCTTCTTTTGTAAGATAAGTGGTTGGACTATCTGATGTCAGAGTGGTCGTTCAGTAACATTAAGACTGGACAGGATGTATACTCATCTCTAACATCTGAGTCCTGTGGTTTTCCTCCCACTTTGTCCATTTCCTAACTCATCTCTTATCATCCCCATATCTAACCCATTTCAAAGATCTATTAATTTTACTTTGTAAATCTCTGAGTTGGTTCTCAAAGTTGCCAGGAATATTCAGTTAGTGATGCTGAACCATTAGGGTTAGGTTCCTATGGGCAAGTTACAGAGTTTTCATGTTACTCAGTTTGTAAATTTATTTTATGTGTGTTTCTGTTTAAAACCACCTATCTAATATGTGTTTATTCATTAACATTGAACTGAAGGCCAATAGCACTATAACTCATGCCTGAAAAAGTCTTATCTGACACATGTACTTTTTTTGGAAGATACATCACAGTTTTCTTGCACTTAGGAACACTAGACAGCACATTTGCAGTACACTTAGGGGTCATTATAAATAGCAAAATTACCACAAAAAGCACACATATATATAAAATGTGGCACTAAGTAGACTGAGGAGAGGATATAGTGGTGCCTTTTTATCTGTGGTTTTGCTTTCTGTGCTTGTACTTACCCATAGTCAACTATGGTCCAAAAATGTTAAATGGAAAATTTCAGAAATAAATAGTTAATAAGTTTTAAATTGAGCACTGTGTTGAACTCTCTCGCCATCCCATTCTGTCCCACCTGGGATGTGAATCATCTTCGTTCACTATACCCATGCTTCCCTCTTGGTTATCAGGTCTACTTGCCATTGAATTGCTCCTTAGTCTTTTACTCTGAGGTACTATAACCCTCCTCACCACGATCCTCATAAAAATAAATAGTTAAAAATTCCAAACCATCTTTCCCAATTCAAACCCCTGTTAATCCCTTGAGACACAAGCTAAGCATCAGTTCTTTGGTGTGATCATTGCCAAATACCCTTGAGTATTGTTTTTAAAAATTTGTAAGATTGAACTTTGTCCATTTACCTGTCTGTCTGCCATAGTAGATGCAAAAGTTAAGAGGAAGGGACTCAGTCTGTGTTTATCATTTCAGCCATTACACACCCTACCTAAAGAGTAAATGCTCAAGAGACAGTCTACAAATTTTTCGAATCTGCCATGGACAGCTTTCAAACTTGTCAATTTCCTCATAAGATTTATAGTGCAGTTGTTTTATATCAAATTAACAGAATGAGGAAATTCTCAGACTTTTCTGGTTTTCAGGATTATTAAAAAGTAACATTTAATTTTTTTAATGTTTATTGTATTTTTTTACATTACTGTTCAGTCCCCTTAAACCCCTCTCCCCTCATACTATATCATCTAGTTTTTCTGGATTGCTAATCTTGCTGGTGCTCATTTTAATTAAAAAAAATTTAACCATTAATTGAGTTTTGAAAATCAGTAGACTTACTAGAAAATAAGATCTCTGAGGTCAGGAATCAAAGTTTATCTTTAATCTACCCTTTGTCTGTAGGCATATAATCATAATAGGCAGCGAGTGAATAAATGAATCTGTGTACTAGTACTATAGAATCACTTCAGAACCATAAAACAACAGTTTTTTACATTGGGATTATCTGCTTTTTTTTTTTTTTACTGAAATTGATGTTTTTCTTTACAAGATGATTAGCATTTCAGGAATTCTTAGAGATGCTAACTACTGTGGTTATTTAATGAATTTTATCTAAGTAAAATGGTTTAATATTTTATGTGTAGAGGTGCCTACATTCATGTGCTTAGTTTGTTTTATTTTACTTTCTAGAATATTGTGTGGTTTTAATTTACTTTTGTCATGTAAAATGGGGAGGCCTTCCAATTAGGAGAACTATGTCATTTTTAAAAAGTACATGCTTAATTTACCTTGTATTATCCCAATTTGAACATAAGTTTTTCTTTATAAGCAGTTTTACAAAATTTGATGAGAATTTTGCTTGCATGTAGTTTAAAACTTTATGAAATTCATATTAAATGAACATACTAAACAGTGGAATTCTTAAATATGCTTATAAGTAATGAGTTGCTCAGTTAATAAGTTATTTGCCAAATCCTTGCCACATAGTTTATAGTCTACATTGCCAGACTCTCTGTATATTATTTCAGCCCTAATAGTTATATTTTAATTGATTTAAACATGGATGTTGACATTACTGCATGTAACATAAAATACTGAATTTTTGCTCAAACTGGACCTGGTTCAGATAAAAGAAAAAGACATTACTGTTACTTTGCTGTGTATAATGTGCACTCATGTTTTGGGCCCAAACTTTCAGGGAAAAAAAACTTTTTCGTTTTAATTTTTAATTCAGTTTTTTACTTACTTATATTTAGAAACAAAACTGATTGTCATATTCCAGGGTATTGTTTTGCATACAGATATTATTGCTTTCTAGAGTTACACTTTTAAAGCATAAATAAAGAATTAAAAATATTTATATAGATACAGAATTAGTACTGCCCATGTATAATGCACATCCTTATTTTTCGCTCAGAAATTTGGGCAAAAAATGTGCGTAATACAATGTAAAATAGCTAAGTAGTTACTTCAGTTAGGTTATTTTGATAGATAGAGGGGAGCCAGGAATGATGGGAAAATTTTATTTGGCCTTTAAACAGATTTAGGAGCTTTATTTCAGTGTGACTATCTAATATTCTGAGAAATTACTTTTAAAGCAACGAATTGTCTGGTGAGGTAAAGAATAAACTGCCGGTCTGTTTACCTTATTTTTGTCTTCTGTTCAATCTTTTATTTAAAATCGAGGTTAGAGAGTTAATCACTTTGGTTTTTTTGTCAGGCTGTTTTAGTATTAAACCTTCCTTTGGCAGTGGTTCTTAAGGCGAAGGGTTTGGATGTCATGTGGAACAACTTTCTAGAATCACCTCATTGCCATTTTGAAAAGACACCTGATACCTAGGGGTGGGAGTTTGGATGGAGGTGAGAATTTGTATTTTGGAAATTTCCTAGTAATTTATGATATGTGAACTCAGTCCAACACAGTATTACTTAAGAAGATATTCTTAATGTTTGTAGTTAAGGGCTTCTTAGGTAAAATTCAAAGAAAAAGTTAAGAGGAGCTTTTCGTCCCCTAAATGCAATGATGCAGTTAATTAGAGTGAAAGATCAGTCATGCTGTAGGTCCTGTCATTAAATTTGAAATCAAGATAAACCTGGGGAAGGTAATTTGGGGTAATAATACATCATTTAAATTATTAACATTTTAATTTTTGATAGGTTTATGGCTACAAATGATTTGATGACAGAACTGCAGAAAGACTCCATCAAGTTGGATGATGATAGTGAAAGGAAAGTAGTGAAAATGATTTTGAAATTACTGGAAGATAAAAATGGAGAGGTACAGAATTTAGCTGTCAAATGGTAAGTTGTTTTTTTACTTCTTTACTACACCCTCACCACATTTTTAAAATACTGTAATAATTGGTGAATTATCTTAGTCTTGTACTGTGTCTTTCTGGAGTAGGTGACTGGTGGAAGTTTAGTGTTTTTACTTGGTACATATATTTCTTTATAGTTGCTATATTGACTAAATGTAGCCTTTTATGTATTTTTCTTATGAAGTGCATATAGGAAACTCCAGAAAGAGTGGTTTTCTCACTTGTTTGACCTGATATTTTAGCTTACTTAAAAGGCCTGCCTGGCTCTATCAATTCCTATAGTCCACTGTGGGGAAAATTTCAGAAACGGTGATCAAGGGAAGTAACAAAAATAATAAGACTTAAAGAATAGCAGCAGTTAAAACCATATTTAACACGAATCAACACTGATGATAAAATAGTTATTAAGAACCTTTCTTAAAAATTGTTGGGGCACAATGGAAGCCTCAAGGGAAAAATGTGGGAATTCCAGTTGTCTATGTGTGTGGTACAGTAGGAGCATGTTGGTAGGCAGGATACTAACAGGACTGGAAAGTTGGACTTACTCTTTTAGTGCATCTATTTAATTTATACTCACCAAATATTAGAAATCCTTAACAATTTACGCAGTAAGCTATTAGTATAATGTTTAGTTTCTATAAAAGTTAAATGTTGGACTTTTATGTCAATTTGTATGTCATATTTGATACAATTTAAATAAAGCATTGCCTCATTACTCCTTTATCGGATTTTCTTATAAAGGTTTTAAATTTGTTTTGAGCTAAGCCTTTACATACTTGCTGTAAGAGCAGACAAAAATGTGAGAAATCATTAGTAAGGAAGTTCTAGACATGCAGTACAACTTTATTTTATATTGATATATGTTTAACTTGGGACGTTTGTAAGCTTAAAATGAAATGGGTCTTTAACAAAGTAAAATTACAAGCTCATTTGTATTCTGCAACTCATCATTTTTATTTTTCATCTTTTAATTATTTTGCCATGTTCTTAATAAACAAAGTTTTGTTCAAAATATATGCTGGACATTTATTTTTCAGCCTTTAAGTACAATGAGAAAAAGTAGTCTGTTCAGATTGAGAGTTGAGAAGTATGTAGGTCTTAATCACATGAGTATGAATCTTAACTCATAGGAACCTGAGCTTTTGATCTTTTGATGATCTTTCATACTTAAAATTAATGGGTTGGGGAGAAATGACATGTTCAAGAAAATAAAAGAATTTAGATATAAACAAAAGTAATAAATTAGGAGATGAAACTCAAGAGGAAAGAAAATCCCAGTAGAGAGATAACAAGTAGCTTTATCAAGAAATTGGGAAAATTATCAAGAACTGATCATCCAAAAGAAACTCAGGCCCAGAAATCTTTCACACACTCTGTGAAACCTCAATATATAATTCTAGTATGCATAGTTCCAGTACTATTCCAGAACGTGAAGTATGGAAACCTTCTGGTCTTTTATTTAAATTAAGTACTGATAACAAACCCTTACTAAAGATAGCACTGTAAAAGAAAACTGCAGACCAGTTTCATTTAAAGTTCAAAACAAAATTAAACAACATATTAAGTGTAACATTCCATGGTCAAGTGACGTTCATCCCAAGAATATAGGGCAGTTCAATATTATGTGCTTTATTAGTTCATTTATTTCATCATGTTAATAGGTCAGAGAAAGGAAAAAATTGTCTGGTTAGTTGATAAGGCACTGTAAGATTCTATCTTGATTTTGATGAAACAAAAAAAAAACCCCAACACTTAGAGGCCGCTTTGGATAATTAGAGGAGTGAAGGAAGTACCTTCTGAAGACCAGAATCATATTTAATGTGTCATGGGGGGGAGAACAGGTCAGGGATGCTTTATCTCACTAGAGAAAATTTATCGCTGGTTTGAAGTAAAACATTTAATAACATGGAATGGATAGTACCTTTTTAACATTAAAGTTCATAAACACACATATTCATACCACAACTCAAATATCAATAAATTACCAGATACCTTCACACAAAAGTCAGGAACAAGGCAAAGTTGTGTCTCTGTTCCTGCTACATTTAAGACAAGGTAGAAAAATTAGACACAAAAAGAATTGGTAAAGGTACATGGGAAAAATTAATCAGGAAAAGATTTAATGTAAACAATAATTCAGTGAGGTGAGAGGATGTAAAATTAATGAACAAAAAACAGTAACTTTCATATAAGCAAATAATAACCAATTGGGAGATGTAAAAAATGTCCCTTTTTTACAGCAATGGGAAGACAAAGTGCCTGGGGATAAGTTCAACAGAAAATGTTACAATGGTGACCTAGAGTGAGTGTATTGTATGATATAAGAGAAACTTACAATTTTATCATTTTTTTTTAAGATTTTATTTATTTATTTTTAGAGAGAGGAGAAGGGAGGGAGAAAGAGAGGGAGAGAAACAGCAATGTATGATTGCCTCTCACGTGGCCCTCACTGAGGACCTGGCCTGCAATCCAGGCATGTGCCCTGACTGGGAATCGAACCAGGACCCTCTGTTCCCAGCCCGCGCTCAACCCACTGAGCTACACCAGCCGGGCCACAGTTTTATCTTTTTCAAAACTTATATGAAGGAAAACTTAAAAATACTCCTAAGGGATAACAAAAATGTACTTGGAACAAATGGAAAGACATCTCATGTTCTTGGATTAGGATATAACTCAATTTCTCCAGGTTAATTTAATGCTGACCTAATTATACAATTCAGTAATTTTTTCTCACAAGCTTAAGTAATTTTTGTGGGAAAGTGAAGGGGGTGATAGGGTGTTTCAAAGTATAATAGTTTGCCCTTTCCTGTGCACTTTAAAGGTCGATGCAGTGCCTTAAGAGGCTAGCACAGAAGGGAAGAGTAAGTCTCCATAAAACCCAGAGAAGAGATAGTAAAACTCTTTTGGTTGCTGTCTGGAGTCACAGCTGAAAAAAAAAGCATAACAGTTGCTGCAGTTGCAGTGAGAGTAGGGGTGTTGATTAGCCTTTACTAGATAGGAAAACATACTCTTTGTATCAGTAATCAAAACAGGGAGATAGTGAGGCATTAATAGACCAGTGAAGTAAAATAGAATTGAAAGTACACGATTAAGGTGACATCACTGGTAAAAAGTTGCACCTTTTTTCCAAAGACTGGATAACTATTTAGAAAAGATAAAATTGTATTCTTACCTCACATAAGTACTGCTACTCGAGGTCACCATTGTTTCGTTTATCTTAAATTAGTTTTGCCTGTTTTAGAACTTCATTTAAATGGAGTCATACAGTCTGCA
The DNA here is from genome assembly GCA_004026765.1 of Micronycteris hirsuta. Lineage (NCBI taxonomy): Eukaryota > Metazoa > Chordata > Mammalia > Chiroptera > Phyllostomidae > Micronycteris > Micronycteris hirsuta. The sequence goes on from PVJI01017389.1 coordinate 20,513, forward strand.
CACATTTGTGTCCGGCTTTTTTCACTCTCATAACATCTGTGAGATTTATCCATGTTGGGTATATTAGTATATCATGAATCTATTACTCATTAATAGTTCATTGATAACACAGTCTGTTACATACTTGATTTCTTGCTAAGGTTTGGCTATTGTTAATGAGAATAAAATGAATATTATTGTATGAGTCCTTTTTAATTAATACATGTGTCTTTATTTCTTATGTATAAATACTAAGAATGAAATTGCTCTTGTCCATTTAGATTTATTAAGAGACTGCCACATTGTTTCCCAAAATATTTGTACCATTTTACATGAAAGTACCTGTTGCTCCACATTTTCACCAATACTTGGTTGTGTGTCATTCTTTAATTTTAGACATTCTCGTAGGTGTGCAGTTGTAGTTTTAATTTATATTTGCCTGATAATTAATGAAGACCAGTGCTATTTTGTGTTCCTGGTCATTTGTTTATTTTTTGTGGACTTTTCCCAATTTTTAAACATGAGGTTGTCTTTATTATCAGATTGTAAGTATTTTTCGCCCTGGCTGGTGTGGCTCTGGATGGAGCACCAGCCTGTGAACCAAAGAGTCGCCAGTTCAGTTCCCATTCGGGGCACATGCCTGGGCTGCAGGCCAGGTCCCCAGTTGTGGGCGCGCAAGAGGCAACCACACATTGATGTTTCTCTTCCTCTCTTTCTCCCTCTCTTCCCTTTTGTCTAAAAATAAATAAAATCTTTAAAAAAAATTTTAAGTATTTTTCATATATTCTGGGCATAAGTCCTTTGACACTTACGTTTTGTAAATATTTTCTCCCAGTTTGATGAGCTTAAGTTTTTAATACTAGTTTTAAATTTAGTTTAAGATTAATTTCAACTTTTTTTTTAAGATTTTATTTTTAGAGAGAGGAAGGGAGGCAGAAAGAGAGGGAGAGAAACAGCAATGTGTGGTTGCCTCTTGCGTGCTACTGGGGACCTGGCCCGCAGCCCAGGCATGTGCCCTGGACTAGGAATTGAACCAGTGACCCTTTGGTTCACAAGCTGCATTCAGTCCACTGAGCTACACCAGCCAGGGCTGTTTTTACCTTCTTAATACACCGAAAATGTTGTGTATCTTCTTCCATCTTCAGTATTAAAATGGCTGCACAAAAAGTCTTCAGTTTTGGTAAGTTTTTTTTTAATGCACACTGATATGACAGCTGTCACAATATAGTCTTAACAAGATTCTTTCACATGAAGTTAAAGACAATTAAGCACCAGTAGAGCCATCATATAAAAAAACTAAACGTACTTTTTGGCTAACCCAATATTCCTAGTTTCTGTTCTGTTCATTGATCTATTTGTCTATTCTAATGCCAGACAAGCACTGTCATATTAGTGTAGCTGAGGCTTTTTCAGCCTTGGCCTGTTGACTTTTGGGCCAGAAATTCTTTGTTGTTAGGAATTATCTTGTGTATTCTGTATATTTTAGGATGTTTAGCAGCAGTTTGGCCTTTACCCACTATTTGCCATCAGCGTTCCTTCTTCCCTCAGTAGTTAGTGATGACAATCAAAATTGTCTCTATCCCTGGCCGGTGTGGCTCTGTGGGTTGGAGCGTCATCCCGTAAACCAAAAGGTTACCGTTTTGATTCCCGGTCAGGGTGCATGCCTGGGTTGCAGGTTCAGTTCCTGGATAGAATGTGTACAGGAGGCAGTTTATCAATGTTTCTCTCAACTCCCTTCTTCTCTCTCTGGAATCAAAAAATTAGTAAATGTCTCTAGACGTTGCCAGATATCTACTGGAGAGTAAAAATTGCTCTTGGTTGAGAAAGGCTGGAGTAGATCTATAGAAGTAAGGTAGTATAAGTTTCCTAGCTTCTTTCTTTCCCAAGAATATTTTGATTTTTTAGGTTCTTTGTATTTCCATGTAAGTTGTAGAACCAATTTGTCAATTTCTTTTTTTTTTTTTAATAAATAAGCTTGCTCAAATATTGATTGAGGCTGTGTTGAAGCTATGGAAATACTTGAAGAGAATCATCATCTTAACAAAAATGAGTCCTTTAATGCAGTATCTCATACTTTTTTGTTGAGTTTTCACGATTGTGTACCTGAATAATTGTCATCAGTGAATATCCCCCTCTTTTAATCCTAATTTTGGTAATTGCTGTTTTCTCTCTTTTTCCCCTTTAATTCCACTAATTAGGGATTTACCAACTTTACTACTCTCATCAGAGAACTGATTTTATGGTTTATGATTTTATGGTTTAATTTTCTCTGTTTTTGTTGATTTCTCATTATTATTACTTTACTTCTATTCACCTTTTCTAAATCTGAAACATTTAAAGGCCTATTTTCTTCTCTAAGTATCAGGAATTTTCATTGTCATTCAATTTGAAATGTTTTTTTAATCTCCATTGTGATTTTTCCTTGATCCATGGATATTTAGAAGCAATATTTAAATGTTTGAGGTTATCTAGGTGTTTACTTTTATTTTTACTGGTTTCTAGTTTAATTCCATTATGGACAGAGAACAATACTCTTTCAGATTTCCGGGTGGTTTTGTTTGTTTGTTTGTTTTTTGGCTTGTTTGTTTTGTCTGCTTACTGAGATTTGTTTTATGGTTTACCATATGGTAGGTCCCGGTCAGTGTTCTGTGTACACTGGGGAAAAAAGTGTACTCTGCAGTAGTTGAGTACAGTGTTTTAGAATGTCAGTTATGTCAAGGTAGTTGATAGTGTCCTTCAGATTTCTATCCTTAGTGATTTTTTCTTTTGTTGATATTAAATACCAAAAGGAGTATTAAAATTTCTAGCTATAATTGTCAGTTTATCTATTTTTCTCTTTAATGTCGATTTTGTTCATGTACTTTAAAGCTGTATAACTGGGTATATGCACCTTTATAATTACCTTTCTTTTTTTAAAGATTTTATTTATTATTTTTAGAGAGAGGGGAAGAGAGGGAGAAAGAGAGGAAGAGAAACATTGATTAATTGCCTCCTCCATGCCCCCAACTCCAGCTGAGGACCTGGCCCTCAACCCAGGCATTTGCCCCAACTAGGATTCGAACTGTGACCTTTTGGTTTGCAGGACGATGCCCAGTCCACTGAGCCACACCAGTCAGGGCTATAATTGTCTTTCTGATGTTTGACCTTTTTGTGAGTATAAGATATTTCTCTTTAAATACACTGTATCTTGAAATATATTTTTGCTTATGTTAATACAGCCTCTCCAACATTTTAAGGATTAGTGTTTGTATAGTGTATTTCTTTATATTACTTTAATTTTTAATCTATTTTTATTTTAAGTATTTTATTTTTAATTTTAGAGAGAGGGGGAGGGAGGAAGAAAGACAAGGGGGAAAACATCGACCTGCGAGAGAAACCTCTATCGGTTGTCTCTCTCTCATACTTGCCCTGACCTGGAGCTGAACCTGCAGCATAGGCATGTGCCCAGACCTGGTGTGCAACTGGGACCTTTCAATGTGCAGGACGACACCCAACCAACTGAGCCACTGGTCAGGGTTATATGTTGTTTTGTTTTTTAAGTTTTCATATTTTTATATTTACTTTTATTTATTTTAATTGATTTTAGAGAGAAAGAGGAAGAGTGAGAGAGAGAGAGAAACATTGATTTGTTTTTCCACTTATACATTCATTGGTTGGTTCATGTAGTGCCCTGGCAGGGGAACCAACATGCAACCTTGGCGTATCACGACAACACTCATCAATGGAGCTTCCTGGCCAGGGCTGTTTTTATTTTTAAATTATGTATCTTATAGACAGCAGATAGTTCATTCCATTGACATTCATTGTAAATATTGATGTAGTTGGATTAAGTGTGCCATTTTGCTTCTTGTTTTCTTTTTTGTAATTGTTGTTCCTAAGGTTTTTTGGTTGTTGGTTTCTTCTGCCTTCTTTCGGTTAATCAACTGTATTATAGCAGGAATTCTGAAACTTTGATTTGGGGAACCTAGGATATCACATGATCCTCAAAGTGTCAAAAATATTATATGAATAATACTAGGGTTTTATTTTCTCTTTGATTCTCTTTTTATCTTAAGTATACAGTGTAATTTTCCAGAGGCCACGTGACATGTGCTATTATAATAAATTTAGACAAATAGATTTTGCAAAAATATAAAATTAATTTGCAAAAATATAAAATTTGCAAAGTTAATTTGCAAAAATATAAAATTTGCAAAAATATAAAATTTTATTTTTAGAGAATATAGTTATTCTTAAAAATGTTATTTATTTTAATATGTAATGGGTTTATTGTTACTTTTAATTTTTAATATGGTAAATATTGACAAATACAGCCCACATAAAGTTCTTCAGGGTCTTCATTGATTTTGGAAGTATTTTTTTAATTTTTATTTTTTATTGTTGTGCAAGTATAGTTGTCTCTATTTTCCCCCCACCACTCCCCCCAACCCTAGCTATTTCCACCTCCCAGCCCAGATCCCACCCCCACCCTTGGTTTTGTCCATGTACCCTTTGTAGATGTTCCTGAATACCCACCCACTCTTCCCCATTATCCCTTCCCACTTACCCTCTGGTTACTGTCAGTTCTTAATTTCATTGGTTATATTTTGCTTGCTTGCTTGTTTGTTTTGTTGATTAGGTTTGATTTTGGAAGTTTTAAAAGGGTTTCTGAAACCCAAAATGTTAGGAATCACTGTATTACAGTATTTAATTTTTATTTCCTCTGTTGACTTTTTAGATATATCTGATTATATTATTTTTCAAATTGTTATTCTAGGCTAGGAGTTATAAATTGCATCTTATATTTTCCACAGTCTATTAGAATTTAATGTACCATGTGATATAAATTATGTAAACCTTGTAGTAATATTATTTTCATTTTCTTCCTCCTTTGTGCTGTTGTTTTTTAAAATATATTTGGGTGTGTTTATGTTCATAAATGCAAAAAATACATAATTTTTAAAATGCAACCTTTTATATATATGTGTGTACACACACACATATTTACTGTTTCTGGTGATCTATCTTCCTTTTTGTAAATCCAAGTTACTATCTGGTTTAATTTTCCTTTAGCTCAGAGAACTTTGGCAATTCTTGTTGTAAGGGTCTGGTGGCAATATATTCTCAGCTTTTAACTGGAATTGTCTTCATATATCTTCACTTTTTAAAGGTAATTTTACTGGATATGAAATCTAGGTAGTTTTCCTCTGGTTTTAGTTTCATCATTATCTGGCATTTAAGTTGTTGCTTTCTAAAATAATAGTTTTAGAGGTCTTACAGTTGTTGTCTATAAGAGGGTTAGTCCGACAAAGCTATTTTGTCATTAATGGAAGCTAGAACTCTTTAAATTTATTACTGAATTCCTTTTATTTTCAATCCCAATTTTCATTGTTTCACATTAGGTCTCACTACATATATGCCATGTTTTTGTTGTCACTGCCATCATTTTGAATTGGACTATTCTTCGGTTTCTTTAACGTTTTTGTTTATTTTTTTTCCTTTCTCTTCTTATTTTCTCAGATTTCTCTCCCTACTACTTCTCTAGTCAAGCAGTCAGCAGCATTATTTATTGAGAATATATATGTGAAACATTGATTTAAGCATTTACCAAATTAAAGTATTTTTATTGTCACTTATGCTTGAGAAAATTCATTGGGTCCATATTTTACCATATCACATTTAAATTCATTGGTCTAACTTTAAATGTTCTCCATATTGTCCCAGGGGCCTAAGTTTCCTATTACAGTTTTTATCTGCCTTTTGTATCAGTTTTCTTTCCTCATTGTTTTCAGTATACATTCCATTTATTCTGGTCTCTGGGCTTTTTATATGATGTGCTCTTCTTTTTTAATGATATCCTATCAAAACCCAGTACCTAAAAATCTCTTAGGTGCAATCTCCTGTAAATATTAACATTGAATTTAAAAGGTGGTGTTGTTTTTTTTTTTTTTTTGAACAAAAATTGTGCAGAATAGTGTATGTCTTTAATTCATTTCTAAAGTAGTTAGGTGAATTCCTTCCCTCACCAACACAGATGGTAAATTTTTTGTGAAAGGGGCTTTCTTTTGCTATTCAGTATAATCCTGAATATAATGGCTCCTCCTCAGTGAGTATTCATGCACTCAGCATAACCTACCATGCCGTGTCTTAAATTCTATGGGAAGGACACAAAGGGATGGCTTCTCTCTCTCCAACCTACATGCAGAACTTTAGCTGTATAAAATCCTAATATGTAAAGCATGCTAATACAAGATGCTTTGAGAGCACAAACTAGTACTATCTTAAGATTCATTATACTATAATGGAAATCAGTGGAAGTAATTGGAAACCAACTTCAAGGAGCTTATGAATCAAGAATTTCTTTTATATGCTTATTTGAACACTATTTATGATATAGGCATAGTGTGTTTATTTGGTGTTGACAGGTGCTAGGCAGGAAAGTTAATGTTTCTATTTGTTTATTTTTCTGTTTTTGTATTTATCTAGGTGTAGAATTTTGTTTTTCTTCTTTATATTACAGCCTTGGCCCTTTAGTGAGTAAAGTGAAAGAATACCAAGTAGAGACGATTGTAGATACCCTCTGCACAAACATGCTTTCTGATAAAGAACAACTTCGAGATATTTCAAGTATTGGCCTTAAAACAGTAATTGGAGAACTTCCTCCAGCTTCCAGTGGTAAGTAGGAAAGATAACATTTTTCTTCTTGTTTCCGTTTGGATGTATTTGTCCTCTACTCTTCCTTTTTTTCTTTCCCTCACTTCTGGCCAAGGAGGGAGAGAGGCATTTATCCTAAAAGATCGTTGGTAAGCATCCCTTTGAATAACTAAGAAAAAAACTAAGTCTGGAGTCTTATTTTTGCTTAAAACTAAATTCAATTTTATTTTATTTTATTTTTTAGATTTTTATTTATTTATTTTTAGACAGAAGGGGAGGAGGAAGAGAGGGAGAGAAACATCGATGTGTGGTTGCCTCTCATGTGGGCCCCACTGGGGACCTCGCCTGCAACCCAGGCATGTGCCCTGACTGGGAATAAAACTGACAACCCTTTGGTTCGCAGCCCATGCTCAATCCACTGAGCTACACCAGTCAGGGAAAAACTAAATTCAATTTTAAATGAATATTTTGATTGAATTTAAGTATCTTATAGGAATACCAATTCTGTAGAATTCTTATGTTGGAGCAAAGTTTAACAGTATTGTATGTACTATGACTATAGAATGAAGTTATGTCATTCTATACAATGAGGGGAAAGATAACCAAAATTATGAATTATTTCTGTTAACTATTCATTCTCAATATTTTGTTTTACATTAGAATTTGTGGTGTAAAACTTTTAACACTATTAAGACAGCTGTGAAGTAGTTCTGTTTACTAATATCTTTAAGGTTGAGTGTCTTATAGCTTCTTGGTAATTTTTTAAAAAATTAAAAGCAATGAATTTGTCAATTTAGCTTTTGATCTCTGACAGAAAGTTTAGATAATGCTTTAGAATTGATCTTAACTGCTCTCCTACTGGTTAAAGTTAGCAGGCTAAAAGTTTTTGTCTCATCTGCAAATGGAGTGAAATTATCTCCTTATTTGGTGGAAAGATGTAGATTAGTAGTAAGGTAGTCTGAATATGTAGTTTTTACTCATCTACTTAAAAAATATTTATAGCCATTCATTATGCTAGCTGTCATGTTGGATGGTGCATGTATATTATTTCACTTAATCTAAATATCAGCCATATGAAAGGCCTTAATATTCCTAGTTTGTGGATGAAGGAAACTGAAATTCAGGGAGATGATGTTAATTCTTCCAAAGCTTTTTATTACCTAGTTGGGTGAAGATTCATATCCATTCTCTTTTAATCCAGAACTGATGCTTTTTCTAAAATATCATACCAATGTTTCTTTAACCTTAATTTCAATAAAGTATTTCACTAACTCTAGGGTATGTTATTTGTAATTGTATTAGCTATATTGATATTTTCCTCATTTTTTGCTCTCATTGAAACATTTGTTTTTGCTGATTTCTGGTTGTTAACCATTCATATTCTTCCTTTAAAATTTTTTTTGGTCACTTTTTATTAACACAAATCTACTTTAAAATAGTAACCTTCATTTATGAGTTCTCTGGAGCAACATTTTTATTTTGTAATGAAGTTATGGAAATCTTTGGACTGGATTGGATTTTATTAGATGTCACAGTTATCTTTCTTTTTTTCTTTCAGAAACCTTGTTAATCGTTGGTTTTTAAGTCACTGAAATTTAAAAGCCTAGGTTACTGGTAAAGAGGGACTCCCTTGCTTCTTTCTAAGAACTTATAGTTACTACTGACTCCGTAGTTGGCATTCATGACATGCAAGGGAATAGTTGTCCACTAGAGCCTATCTGAATCAATATTGTTTTCGCTAGGTCGTGTATTCCTTCTGTAGTTATGTCTAATAAGTTATTTTATCGAGAAACAACCTATTTTTGAAATACATGTTTTTGTGACATGAATCTCTTGAGTCTGTCATAATCATATTTACAGTTGTTGAATTACTTGGCATCTTTCATGAATATAAAGTGGAATTCAGTATACTTGTCTTGAAATTATTATTGGTTTTTATTCACACAGGCTCCGCATTAGCTGCTAATGTATGTAAAAAGATTACTGGACGTCTTACCAGTGCAATAGCAAAGCAGGAAGATGTCTCTGTTCAACTAGAAGCCTTGGATATTATGGCTGATATGTTGAGCAGGTAAACATTTCTATAATTTGTAGTACTTGTAATAAAATATTATGTACGTTTGTTAAAACCCCCTTCTGATAAACATAATAAAGCTTGGTCTAAAATTATTTGTGTTTAAATTGTGGCTTTTTGCAAGTGTGTAGTTAGGAGTGAGGGGAGAAATAAGCTAATTATATTTATCGTGTAACATTGCATAGCAAGTATGTTTTATATGGTTTTGAGAAATAATAAAATTTGTGATTTAAACATTTCAGCAAAGTTTTTTTGTTTTATTCTTATATTCTTGAATACAGTGATCTACTTAGATAAGATGTGCCTGTAGGCATGGTAAATGTTCCAGTTAATATAATGCTGTTTATAAACTTCAGCAACCGTGTTTATAATGCATGTTTTTAAAGAGGAAGGAACTTGTCTTTTTACATCTGTTACTTTTCTATTTTCCTCTGGAAGTCACACTTGGGAAGATACAAAGATCTAAACAACTCCTAAAGGAAAATACCTCAGACACCTGTCAATTTCATTTTATCCTTGATTTTCATAATCATTATACGTCATCATTATTTGTGGCTAATGCACCTCAACTTAAAAATAAATAATCTGGTGCCTTCATATGGTACATAATGGACAGCGTATACTTTACTGTAGGACTACAGATTAGAACACAAATGGCTATAAGGCAAAATGAGAATAAATACTAACTGCGAGTATGTGTTTTAGGGTTTAAAATGGAAGGATCCAAGAAAGTTTGTATGGAAAGAGTAGCATCTGAATTTAGTTTTGAAGAATGGATAGGGCACAAGTGTATAGGCCCACATATAGAATATATCAACAGTTGTAATGGAGTTAGGGGAAATTGTATTCTAGTTTTCCAGAATATAGAATGAAATAGGAAGAAATAGAATGAAATATTTTTGATAGGTTGCAGTCATGTTGAGAAGAGTGAGGAATTTATACATAATTTGATAAGTATTAAGAAGTCAGTGAGACTTTTTGCACTCCGTGCCTTAATTGTTAGCATTGTCTTGGCGTATAGATATTTGGTTGCTGTTGACGCATTGAACTACACATGTGAAATGACTTGGAAGAGAGGGTTAGACCAACAGGTTAAGTGAAATTTAGTACATAAATGTGTAGAGGAGCGACAATAGGGAGGGGGTGGTCAAGAGATGCTGATATTTTAAGTTGTGAACTGTGAAAAAACTGTAATGGAGGAAAAGCTATCTAACAGAGAAAATTTAGAGATCTAGGAAGGGGAAAATGACATGATCATTGTTGTTTTTAATGTGCTCCCAAGAGTGTTGGTTGGATATCCTATAAATGAGAATATAGGTCAAGATTCTAGAAGGTAATTTAGGGCTACAAATTTCAGAACTACATTCACTTAGCTCATGTTTTTAGTGGAGTTGCTATAGATAGTAAGAATTTAGTTTTTCTTTCATTCTGATTTTGGATTATGTCATAGATTTTCACTCTTTGAATACAGTGAGTTCAGAGTCCAGACATTTCAGTAATGCTCAAACATCTTGAATTTATTTCTTTCTTTTTTTTATTTTATTTTAAGGCAAGGAGGACTTCTTGTTAATTTCCATCCTTCAATTCTGACCTGTCTGCTCCCCCAGTTGACCAGCCCTAGACTTGCAGTAAGGAAAAGAACCATTATTGCTCTTGGCCACCTGGTTATGAGCTGCGGAAATATAGTTTTTGTAGATCTTATTGAACACCTTTTGTCAGAGTTGTCCAAAAATGATTCCATGTCAACAACAAGAACCTACATACAATGTATTGCTGCTATTAGTAGGCAAGCTGGTCATAGAATAGGTAAGAAATATTTAAATATTTTCAAGTTTTCTTTAATTAAAAAAATATTAATGTTTTTAAGAACCAATATCCTCTTCTTAGGCGAATACCTTGAGAAGATAATTCCTTTGGTGGTAAAATTTTGTAACGTAGATGATGATGAGTTAAGAGAGTACTGCATTCAAGCCTTTGAATCATTTGTGAGAAGGTAAGTTTTTAAGATATCTATTTCTAAATTAAAATTTTTCTTTTTTAAAGATTTTATTATTTTAATTTTATTTTTAAATATATGTTATTATGCTACTGTGGTTGTCCCTTTTTTTTCCCCTTTATTCTTTTCTGCCCTGTACCACCCCCCCACCTGCATTCCCCATCCCCACCCCTTAGTTCATGTCCATGGGTTGTACATATAAGTTCTTTGGCTTCTTGAACCTCCCTCTGTCTATTTTGTACCTACCATTTATACTTCTTATCCCCTGTACTTTTCCCTACTCATTTTCCCCTTCCCTCTCCCCGCTGGTGACCTTCCATGTGATCTCCATTTCTGTGATTCTGTTCCTGTTCTAGTTGTTTGCTTAGCCATTTTTGTTTTTGATTTTATTTGGGTTCAGTTGTTGATAGTTGTGAGTTTGTTGTCATTTTACTGTTCATATTTTTGATCTTCTTTTTCTTAGATAAATCCCATTAACATTTCATATACTAAGGGCATGGTGATGATGAACTCCTTTAACTTGACCTTACTGGGAAGCACTTTCTCTGCCCTTCCATTTTAAATGATAGCTTTGCTGGATAGAGTAATCTTGGATGTAGTTCCTTGCCTTTCACGACTTTGATACTTCTTTTTAGCTCTTTCTTGCCTGCAAGGTTTCTTTTGAGAAATCATCTGATAATCTTATGGGAACTCCTTTGTAGGTAACTGTGTCCTTTTCTCTTCCTGATTTTAAGATTCTCTCCTTATCTTTAATTTTGGGTAATGTAGTTATATTGTGCCTTTGTGTGTGCTTCCTTAGGTCCAACTTCTTTGGGACTCTCTGAGCTTCCTGGACTTGTGAAAGTCCACTTTCTTCACCAGATTGGGGAAGTTCTCTTTCATTATTTGTTCAAATAAGATTTCAATTTCTTGGTCTTCCTCTTCTCCTTCTGGCACCCTTATGATTTGGATATTGGAACATTTAAAGTTGCCCCAGAGGTTCCTAAGCCTCTCCTCATTTTTTTGAATTATTGTTTCTTCATTCCGTTCTGTTTGAATGTTTATTTGTTCCAAATCATAGATTTGAGTCCCAGTTTCATTCCCTTTGCTGTTGGTTCTCTGTTTTTTTTTCTTTATTTCACTTTGCATAGCCTTCACTTTTTTCTCTATTTTGCAACCATACTCAAGCATTTCTGTGAGCATCTGGATTACTGGTGTTTGAACTCTGCATCTGATAGGTTGTCTATCTCTCTATTGCTTAGTTCTATTTTTGGAGCTTTGATCTGTTCTTTCATTTGGGCTGTATTTCTTTGTCTCTGTGGGGCCTTAGGTACTCGCCAGGACAGGACAACCCACATCACTGCTGTGGCACTCTCTGGGGGGGAAGGGTTCAGAGAGGGAACAAATCCTGCTGGCTTTCAGTCACTTCTCCTACTACTCATAAGCAAATTGGGCCCTTCTGGTGCTAATTCCCAGGTGGGTGGGTTTACATAAGTTCTAGGACCCTGTGGGTCTTTCCAATGAACTCTCTTGGGAGGCTGGGAGTTTCTCCCACTGCCCACAAGTATTTATAGCCAGAGGCTTTGGGGCTTTCTTTCCCTAGGCTAGAATCCTGGTTTGTGCAGTCTGTCTCACTCTCCAGTTGTTCCTCCAGGTTTCTCTGCATGCAAATATGGGACTGCCTGATCCTCTGCTGCTGCATTGCTGCATGTCCTCCACCCTGGCTGCCTGTCTCAGCCCCTCCTACCAGTCTGACTCAATATTTCTTTTAACTCCTTGGTTGTCGGACTTCCATATAGTTCAATTTCCTGGCATTTCTGAATTTTTTTGTTTTGTTTTTAAATTTGTTGTTCTTCTTTGGTTGTTCAAGGACGCAAAGTGTATCTACTTATGCCTACATCTTGGCCAGAAGTCCCCTATTTATTTATTTTTAGAAAGGAGAAGGGAGGGAGAAAGAGAGGGAGAGAAATAGCAGTGTGTGGTTGCATCTTGCGTGCCCCTACTGGGGACCAGGCCTGCAAGTCAAGGCACATGCCCTGACTGGGAATTGAACTGGTGAACTTTTTTTCAGGCTGACACTCAGTCCACTGAGCCACATAAGCCAGGGCATAAAACTTTATTAAAAATAGAATAACAGTGAAGATCCAGATTAGGTGGGTGGTGAGAAATGAGTTATTTTACTGAAATAAAGTAAAATAACTTTCTGGTTATTTAGCCAGAAGTCTGGCCAGAAATGTATAAACATATAGCAAATTTTATAACTTTTCAACAATTTTTTGAGGTCTGTCACGTCCATTTTGTTGGGGCATTGGTTCTTAATCTAATAATAAAAACTGCAAATGTACTATTAGGGGCTGTGTAACAGATCCCCCCTCCCGTCCTTGAGCTAGTGTGGTAGCACATTACAGAGTGTTGAGACTTCACTGGTGGTTATTTGCAGCAGTCTCTTGCCACTCATGGTTTCAAGTAGCTTTATAGTTGTATCAAATTGTTGAAATCAAATTGTGGGATTCATTTCCTTTTTTTAATCAAGAAACAAGTTATTCCTTTATTTTGGGGGGTATATATATAGATATATCTCTATATATGGGGCATGTACATACATCTTCTTAACATATAGCTAGAAGACCAAGCCTAGATGAATATGCACTGGCATTTTCATGATAATCCTAATTGCTAAAGCTCAAGTTCATATAGGCTTTAGTCTTCTACTCATATATTGAAAAGATACAGCATATAGTAGTTTCCCTTATCCGTGGTTTCAGTTGTCCACTGTCAGCTGCTCCAAAAATATTAAATGGAAAATTACAGAAATAAGCAATTCATAAGTTTTATTTTTTAGTATTTTATTTTATTTTTTATTGTATTTTTTCCATTACCACTTAGTTCCCTTATATCCCCCTTCCCCTTTCAACATCACTGTTGTCCATGTCCATGAGTCCTTTTTCCTTTTTGCTTAATCCCTCCACCCCTAACCTCCCCCCATCCCTTAGCTGTCATCTGTTCTCCATCTATGAGTCTGTCTCTGTTTTCCTTGTTAGTTCAGTTTGTTCATTAGGTTCCACATATGAGTGAAATCATCTGGTATTTGTTTTTCTCTGACTGGCTTATTTCGCTTAGCATAATGTTCTCTGAATCTACCCATATTGTCGCAAAGGGTGAATTGCACCGTTTTGCATAGCCTAATGAAATCTCACACCATCCTGTGGGAACGTGAAACATCGCTTTGTCCAGCGTATCCATGCTGTATATGCTTCAGACCTGTAGTTAATAGCTGTCTCTGTTATCAGATCCACTGCTGCATGCCGCAGTATGTCTTCTACTTCATATAGTCATGTGCTGCTTCATGACAGGGATAAATTCAGATATATTTCTTACTAGGTGATTTTTTCCTTGTGCAGACATGGAGTGCACTTAAACCTAGGTGGTATAGCCTACTGCATTCTTAGGCCCTATGTTATACAGCCTATTGTCCTGTAGGGGAGTAAAAAGAATTTTCTCTCTACCCTTCTGGGTTCTTGGTTGAGACCCCTTGTACTAATACAGATTAGCAATAAAAAAACAAAAGTTTAATAACGTGTATACCTCATGTCTGCATGGGAGATGCTCATGAAAACTAATTTGCCCAAATGACTAAAGCCATTGCTTTAAATACCATCTTTAGTTGAAGAGAAAAGATGGTGTTAGCGGGGGGGAGGGGTGGAGGTTGATTATGGGAATTTACAATAAACAAGGGTAAAGTTGTTATACAGGTTTGAATCCTTGCCTTCATTAATACAAATTTTTAGAGATAAGGTCATCCCCCTCTTTCTAGTACAGCCAAGGAGAAAAACCATTAGAAGTAGAGATTTTCCTTATAAAATGTAAATATCTTTTATACAGGGTAACATATACTTGGTCTTTTGAGCTTTTCTCATGTCTGCTGTTATATTAACCAGCCTAATGTTATCCTTATGCCAAAGAGATACATTTTGGGGTGATAAATTCTGTTCCCCTGCAAGCTCCCAGGATACAAACCTATTCAGCATGTTACTGTACTGAATACTATAAGCAACTGTATGATTGTAATGGCCCCCAAATGTAAGAGTAGTAAAGCTGGCAGTTCCGATATGCCAAAGAGAAGCCATAAAAGTGTATGTATGTATGTATGTATGTATGTATGTATGTATAGGCAAAAACAATATATATAGGGTTTGGTACTGTCTGCAGTACAAACCAGGAGGTCTTGGAACATAAAACCGGTGAATAAGGAGGGACTACTGTCTACAAATTTTTCTGTGCTACCCCACGTTAACCCTAACATACCATTTATCATAAAAATCATTCCGACTTCAGGGATGTTAAAATGTGAAAGTTACAGTTTGTGTTAAAATTGCTTTAGACGCCTGGCTGGTGTAGCTCAGTGGATTGAGCGCAGGCTGGGATCCAGACGGTCCCGGTTCGATTCCCAGTCGGGGCACATGCCTGGGTTGCGGGCCAGGTCCCCGGTGAGGGCCATGTGAGGAGCAACCATACATTGATGTTTCTCCCTCTCTTTCTCCCTCCCTTCTCCTCTCTCTGAAAATAAATAAATAAAATCTTAAAAAAAAAA